>JADNYI010000302.1:0-39404 GCA_015501065.1 Infundibulicybe gibba | reverse complement strand
ATCAAAAATGCCTACCTGGATCCCTGAAGATCCGCCATCACAGGTGACCCGGATCCATGGCTCAACTAACCTGCGGGTTTTCCCACGGCTCTACTCACAGGTACTCGCATGTGACCCGGACTCGTACTATGCCTTAGCAGTAGACCTGTGCGGATCACTAAAGCCACTTGCATATCAGCAGGATGCCATTTTTTGGTATGTGACTAAGGCATGTCATGAGTCTACTCATGAGTGACTCGGATCTGCAGTCACAAGTACTCATGAGTCACCCATGAGTCACTTACTTGCAAGTATTCCCATGGGTCTACTTATGGGTACTTGTGAGTAACTTGGACTTGCGACATGCCCTATATATGACAGTGTTGCAGGCATTACCTCCAACAAATTCTAATGCATTAATATAGCAGCTAGCCTGTGATTTATATGAACTGATAGTAGTAAGTAGGTAAAAATATAGTAAAAAGAATTAATTAAAATGGATATATTTATGGGGTATTGACTAAAAGAGCAGCAGGTGCCAAAGCTTGCCCTTGACGAACCAATCTGATAGCCACATTTCTATTAAACAAGAGGGTGAGTGCTTCAAACACACCAAACTCATGAGAGGATAAAATAGAAATGAGCTGTGAGTAAAGTTGTTTGAGCTGAGTGCGACTTTTAAACTGCCAATTAGATTTGTATTTTGCCAGCTGCAAAACACCTGATGTATGGGCAGTGGCAAGACCCAGTCGGATAAAATTAATAGCATGAATCTCTTTTGTGCCTGGTGGGTGAGAGTATATAAAGTAAGACAATGAGAATCAAAAAAGGAGGAATATACCATGCTTGCTGGTCCATGGTTTGCCTTGTTGATTATTTTGACGGTCCAAATAAGAATAAAATGGAGACAGAGGATCCAAAAAAGAAATCAGAGTGGTTGTGACCATGGTGATAAAGGGCATTGGTGAAGTAACACCCTTATGATATTTTGACTGAGACTTTATCCAAGGGAAGGAGCGAATGTGTGCTGTGATAGAGGCGGAGTCTGTGTGATTGGTATAGCCGAGATCTTTTGACCAAAAAATAGTAGGGGCAACGCGAGAAAAGAGAATGCCAATGATGAGAGCAAGATGATGTACCCAATTAGATGAAGTGAAGTTTTTGGCAACATAGTCATAAGCATGAGCAACATACTCAGAATCAGGATTTAGGCGAAGGCGGTCCAGTGAAGCATGTTTGAGATCCCAGTCTTGAGGGAGAATGTTTTTCTGCCAAAGGTCTTTCATTTCGGAAAGAGTGGAAGGGATAGACCAAGGGGCATTCTTGTCAAAGACAAGTTGTTGGGTGAGAGTGTGGGTGATGTCCTGGGAAATGGAGAGAGGAATATTGGGAGAGGAGGAAGAGCGCTTGATGATCATCCACCAGTCAGGGAGAGGGGCTCTGTAGCGAGAAGTGCGATCCGGATATTCTTTATGCCAGGGAACCAAGTGAATGCGCAATAGCGTAAGCATGTGAGTGAATATGTTTGAAGCAAATAGATGTGGGTCTGGGAAACCAGCACCATATTTGATAAGGAAATTAGAAGCCATTGACAAAGAAGTGAGAAAGATGCCACTCCCTGAGACGGGGCAGAGTATGATTTTGCCTTCATCTTGAGGAGATGTTGAGCGAGTTCATGGTATGAGTATGAAGTCGAAGCATGGTGAAGCTGAGTCAATGGGGTATTGTGATCATCACTAAGGATGAGGGTGAGATCAGTGTAGTTTCCATGAGGACCGTTTTTGTTGTCCCAGGCAAGAGCATATGGGTTACTCTGCCAAGCCTTAAGTGCATTTGACCGTCTGAGAGCATGAGCACGGATTGCAGTGCTACCATTCTTGAGAGCGGTAGTGATTGAGTGGCGGACATGCTTTGCCACAAGCTGTTTTGTATCGTGGATGAGGACGACAAGGGAATAAAAGGCAACAGCTTTTGCCTTTGCAATGCGTGAGTCATCATCGTGGGTCCACTCCAGCAGTTGAGTGCGACTGAGTGCAAGAGTCCATGCAGAAGTACGCAAAGAATACCTGTGAGGAAGGAGAGGAAGTAAGTGCTCAATTCAGTGTATATGTGAAAACCTCCGCCGTAAGAATACTCCTACGGCGGAGTATCCTGATGACACTGTGTATATGAAATTACACCGCCATAAGAATGTTCCTATGGCGGAGTATTTAACCAATGATTGTCATTTGTGTATATGAAATTACACCGCCATAAGAATGTTCCTATGGCGGTGTTGTTCAATGGTTGGTGGTGTTCAGGTGGGTTTACACCGCCATAGGAACATTCCTATGGCGGTGATTTCATGGATGTTTGAGTAGATGGTTACTTACATTGAAGTGGTGTTTACCAAAGTTGATGACCTGAGACTTCCGTGATGATGAATAGGGTAGATGTAGGACCCGGTCATAGGGCCAATGCTGATGAGATATATGAACCTTCGAAGGATGCTGTATCATGACATTCTGTGGGTTCAAACAAGGAAGTCCATCTTGGACAATTGCGCGCCCGATCCACATTGGATTCATGACCGTGGTTGCAATCACAGACGCATTGCCTGTGTGCATATAGTTGAGGGCGCGCTCCAGAACTGAACAAAGTTCAACGACAAATGTGTCGGAGAATGTTTTGGCCTTGATCGCATCAGCTGTGGAACGATAGATTATATCCAACAGTGCTGTGATGGGATATGTTGTCCAGTTGTAGACAGCAGGATATGCCTGGTAATGTTGGTTGGTCATTAATACAATCATGTTACTCATAAAATCAAAATGTACGCACATCAGGTTCAAACAGAACCACATGACGCGGTAGCTTCTCCCACAGACTCGCATGCAACCACATTGCACCCAGGGGAAGGATAATTTGGTTGAGGATTTCACTAGATTGTGGTCATGACACCATTTCCAGGATCTGATGAACGATTGCTGCCTACCTTCCTCTCTTTTGGCCTGGGTTGAGGGCATCTAGGTCAATGTAGTAGACATTCTCGAGGCGCAGGTCCCGGCATATAGAGCGGTCACGGATCTTCTCAGCATATGCCTCATGTGGTAGAGCCTGCTGACATTTCTGTACCCATCGCTGAGCAGCAAGCTGGTGACTTTTCGCATTCATCCATGATCCAGCAAGCATCCGAGTAATATAGCCAACTTGAACCTCATGATGTTGGGCCGATCGTCCACGAGTATTGTGCATGACAGCGTTGTATCCCTGGCTAGATATGCCAAAAATCGCGGGTTTGGGCATTGTCATTATCATCGTTGTTTTCTGATGAACTCGAGACACTGTCCTCGTCCGAATACATCAATCCACCATTAATCTCCTCCAACAGTTTATAGCAAGGATGAAAAAGGCCTTTAGCCTGGAAGTGGCCAGCAGTGCGAAGTCCTGCCTGCGGATAGACAGTATACGCCGTTTCAAGATGGCTGCCAGTGACAAAGTTGGGGTCTTCATGGAGAAAAAGTTCATCGAGATGTTGGAAGTCAATAAGGACACCCATGTTCTTAGTGCCAGGTCGGAAGAGGGCAATCCTTCGCTGGATTGGGTACCCATCCACTGAGTAGATATTGATTGGGTCGCCATTGGCATCCTCCTGGTCCAGTTGTTCAAGCTCATGATGCTCATACTCCTCACGAATGCGTCGATCATGGCTGTTGTAGATGCCATCTGGATACTGGTCCATGATATCAGTGACATCACGGTTCTGCCACTGGGCAACACGCCTGACACTGTAGAAGCGTGAATTGTTAGGTTGGTATCTGCTATTATATTGCAGTACTTGCCTGACATGAGTTGCGATTGCAATGGTCATGTAGCGTATGTTTGAGAAATCGCGGTCACGATCCCAATTGCGCGCTTCCTCGCCCTCATTATTTGTGTGAAGGCCCAATGGTTGGTTTTGGCCGTAGCGGGATGTGATGGCGACAGGATAGCGTTGCTCAAGAAAACCATCGGCTTTCCAGTTGTCTGGTGCATTGGTGACCCATATCGCATACTGTTCGGCCATTCTTACATGCAAGCGATGTAGGTGAACAAGGTTAAGGCGATGGAGGACAAAGCTGATGAGAATGATAAAATTGAGTTTCGAGTGAAAAGTGGGATTGTGAGGGAGAATACATACTTGACATTGGTGGGAAAGTCAAAGTCTGGATCGTCCACATCAGGATAGTCATCAAGACAATGACATCATGATAGGCAATGTCACTGAGCATTTTGGCAATGAACATAACTGACATTCTGTAGTGGCGAAGAGAGAGAGCAGAGGAAGCGGAAGAGGAACCTGGTGGTGTGTTGTCTTGGGATTGACGGTCAACAATGTCTCTTGGGATCCAAGCAAGCCAGACTCTTCAGAACGAGGGGAGTGGCCAATAAATGGATACTGTTCCTTGGATCATAGCCGAGTTTGGTGAATTTGGCAGAAAAGGTGCGCAATGAGTGGGCAAGTTGCATCTTGAATTCATAGTTGTGGTCTACTTGAAGGCAAGGAAGGAGGGCGCCAAATCCAATGTGAGCGCCAACGATACCATTAGATCCAGGAAGACTGAACGAGCAGACCAATCAAGGTCATTCTTTGTAGGGTCAACGACAAGGGGGAGTTGCGGAAGTCAATAGTCGCGCGTGAGAAAGGGAGGATAGGGCAGCATGTTTGCTGCGAGAGTCATAAATGTGCCTGTAGTGATGGAGTGGGTAGGATTTGATTGGCTGATTTGCAAAGTCCTCGTGCATGGACTCAGAGTTGGCAAGAAGGGCAGCGCAAGGGTGATATCTTGGGAGGGAGCATCATCTGTTCCAAAAGGAGAAGGCGTGAGGGCAACATCAAACGGGGCGTCTAATGAAGGATCAAGATCCATTTGAGTGATCCAGAAGAAGAGTTGGAGTTGGATATGTGAAAGTAGGGTGAGAGGGAAGGAAGGATATTCGGTGGAAGCGTTGTGGATGAGTTGAGTGGGGTTTATATATATACAGCGGAGATCGGAAAAGAGGAGGGAGAAATCGGATGAAGGTAAAAGGAATGAGAGAGTGATAAGATAGAAAGGGTTAGGCTTACACTGACAACAAGGGAGCGAGCAGCAGGATTGAGCAGGATCAAAAATGATAAATGTGCGCGGTAGGAGTGATCTTACGGCGGGATATTTCATCAATAGCGTACATGTCTGTATGCATTAGATTGATGTCCCCAATGAGACATTTGATAACTAATTCTGTTGATGTAAGATAAGGAGGAGACCCCGCCATAAGAATGATCCTATGGCGCATATTTTGATCTATGATGGTACACCCCATAAATTGGTCATACAGTGTGCCCATAAATATGCATGTGGAGCACTAGAGATAAGAACACCTCTAGGAAAGCTGGTCATATGATTCTGCAGTTCCATAGCTTATTGATTGTCGTTAATTCACAATGGATCAGTCTACATGCCATCACAAATGCTCACTTTGTGATTTAGTCAATCTCTGACGCCAATTGGAACATAACCAGTCCATTTTCACTGCATTCAGGGCCACAAAACTCCTATTACATAGAATGATGACATCAATCATTTATCCAAAACCTCAAGATGCTATCTCCCTGCTCCTGGTGTAGCAGTGATTTAGGTCACACAGAAACTCATGCTTTCTCCATTTTCTTGCATGTCTAGTAGATTCCTCAAATCACTCACCCCGATCTCACGCCCACAAGAGGCTTCATTTACATGACACTCCAATGGTTACAACTTACAAGTTTGGGGCCTCGGACTTCAAGCGCTTCACACATTTGTATTCCCTTACTATATTTAGTACTTGCCCTCGTCTTCTGTAGGACCATCAACCTGAGCTCCAACAGATTCCAATGTGACAGATGGTAGGGTTGAATGTTCGCATTTTCTCGGCTCTCCATGGTTGAAGGCGGGGCCCTTAGAGGTTTTGACCTCAAAAGTTGTCTCACATGTTTCTCTAAGTAATTCAAGCAAGTCCATTTCATGCTACAAGACATATGAAATACATTTCAAGCCCATGATCCACATGGTACGTTGTCACGCCCAGTTTGCTCATACTCTCTTCTTTTTCTGTTGGTCTTCAACCACCCTCATTCCCCCTCAGTTCCTGATGCACTCGTAAATCTCTCCCACACCGGAGTCAGGGGGATTCATGATAACGTAAGGAGATGGCGATATCAGGCATAGGATTTTGACAAGATGCACATGGACAGGGTGTCAAGCTGAGGACTGGGTTGCCTGGGGGTGTTGATTGATTGCACATAGACGGGGTGACAAGAGGGCTGGATTGCCTGGGGGTGTGTTGATTGGTTAGAGATTCGGAGATGATAAGCACACGTGGATTGGTTAGAGATTCGGAGACGATAAGCACACGTGGATACCGCATGGGGAGGGCAAGGGGAGTATATATAATTTGCATTTTGTGAACACACCCTCACGCTCACCGTCTTGTCGGAAAATGCCTCCACGAGGACAGAAGTCAACGAAAAACTCAGCCACAGCAGTGGAGGGAGGGGGAGTACAGGGGCGTGGTCAGAAAGGAAAACATAAGTCAACTGTTGCTGTTTCTAAAGCGGTAGAGGCGGTTGGTGGAAGTGAGAAGGGGGGAAAGAAGACGAGGGCAACGGGGAAAGGGAAAGATCTGGGATCTGGAGAAGATGAGGATGAATTGTCATCAGAGGTGGAAGATGAGGAGCTCACAGGGAGCACGGCGGACGACGATGCACAGGCGGCAATCATATCGATCAACCTGATGGATATCGTGAATCCAATGAAGCCATTGAACTTCGGACGGTGGAACGACCGGGAGATGAAAGAGTCTCAGGCCTTGATACTGCATGCATCGATGAAGGCGTCCTCGTTTTCAACAACCAAATTTGAAAACATGATACCGCTAATCATGAATATCGCGTCACTGGACGAGTCGTGCATTAACACTGACATCAAGGGTATCAAGCTTGCGCCGCGATTGGTCCTGAGTGAGAAAGGGAATGAGTTGCGGGAGATCTTTGCAGCGGGGGGTCGTCATCGAAGGCAGGCAGCGAGGATTGAGGCGAGGGCGTTGACAGACAAAATCAACATCATGAGAAAGTCAATGCAGGATGACGGGGATGGGAGTTCAGCGACGGAGGAGAAAATTCGGGAGCTGGAGAATCAGCGGAGGGCGGTGTCAGAGTGGGGGGTGATTGTCTACAACGAGGGTGAGTGATAGATGGACGGAACCAGGCGATATACTCACGGGATGTGGTAGAGGTGATGGTGCGGAACGGAGGCCTGCTGGCACTTCACATCTCTCGGAACACCACCGTGCAGCAATACCATGAGACGGATGAAGAGAAATTAGTGATGCTGATCAGGGGGTATGTGGCGCGTTCTCCGGAAGGACCCGATTCGCAGCCTATGTGGGTGGCGAGAATGGGGAACAAATCGTCAGCACTGCGACAAATATTCCACCACAAGGAAACTCTGCAATATCTTCTGTCGCTGCACGAGTTCGGGCACATCTTCCATTACAAGAAATGCCTGAATTCAAAATGGATCAAAGCAAATATGCATAGCATTGGCGGAGGCGTGAGTAATGGGAATCCTGTTGGCGGCTGGACTTCTGACGAGATCAATCTATATATGCAGATTTTGATGATGATGGTCGAGTACCTGATTGGGATTTGGCGGACGCTGGTGACGCACCTCGATTTCTTTGAGATTATACAATCATTCCTTGGAGGTACCTTCAAAGAAAAATACCAAAATTTTAGAATTGTAAACAGGCCATCCTTGCATTAGTATGTCCAATATTGTATCCTATAATTTACTAAGGAATTGGCGGACCTGTTCTCGAGATATGGCGAGCTCACTGTGTGTGACATGTGTCACATTTGTTACATTGTTGTGATGTTGGCCGTTACTTTTGGCTGTGATGTTGGTAATCAACTAGGGTAGTCATGATAATACCAAAGGTGGATTAGGGCAGCAGTAAAGCCCTCTGATGAGCCCCTTTGCAAGGGCAAAATCCCCCTAAGTCCCAAGATCTTTGGTTCGAACCCAAGACTGGGTACTTTGGCTTCTGCTTGCCTTATCCTCGGAGATGGCCAAAATGAACCAATGTGCTTATGTCACTGTTCATACCCCACCTTCAACACTGGAGCTGTGGTCAAGATTGTGGTCAAGGGATGACTATGGCTGAGGCAGAAACTGCCTCAGCTGTGGTCATTACTGGTCCGCGGATCTCAACTACGGCTCCAACAATTAATTGATCTAAAATTTTGTTGAACTCTACACTTTATACTTGCAGCCATGTTGATCTACCTTGGCCATTGCTTTGGCTGTTATGTTGGCTGTTGCTTTGGCTGTTGCTTTGGCTGTTGCTTTGGCTGTTTTTCTTTGTTTTTTTTTCTGTTCTTTTTTTTTGGCTGTTACTTTGGCTGTTACTTTGGCTGTTACTTTGGCTGTTACTTTGGCTGTTACTTTGGCTGTTATTTTGGCTGTAATAATATTATTATATTTCCACATCCCCACATATTGGGCAATAATATAGATCCCATGGTATACTAATCAAATGTGCAATAACCTCCTCTCCAATATCATTTGACCAGAGATCAGATAGCTTTCCTCCTTTCCTAATCACAGATTTTGCCTTCTGTTTGATATTTCCTGTTCCAACTATCTGCCAGTTACCAGACTCATGAGACCCATCATATCCACGAATATATGGAATTTCTCCTAGAAGCTCCAGCCCATCATCCTCATTAATAGTTGCATGGGCAGGGCCAATACACTTCTCATCATACCATGCTTGGCATTTGGGACAATAGCGCTGTCTATCCAAATCTGGGTTATAAATTGATCCACAGCAGCCAGACAGTGATGGAATATCCTATTTAATCACTTAAATACTACAATATGCAGTTCAACTTATAAAACTTACCTTAATTATGTTGGTTTTCTTGCCTGTAATCAAGGTCATTCTGTAGTACCAATGTCCTTTTTTGATAGGTCTTGCTTTGAGGCTATTTTCGTCAAAAAAAGTAATTGTAATGTCGTCTAATTGATATAATTGGTAACAGTCATTATAAGAATTATCAGAACATACCAATGCAACATTGGACCAGGACTATGTCTCTGTGGTCTGATAAAAGCAATTCGGTGTTGCCCAAATAGGGGTAGATCTCTTGGCTAGAAGTGGAAATAATATTCAGGTATACCAATTTGATCAATAGGAAGGTATGGCTCACCACTGCTTATTCTTTATCATGGCCTTGATATCAGATGGAGAATAGTACCATTGGACCATCATAAATGGTGATTGTCCTGGCTTTGAGTCATCTCTCCTTAGTTCCAGGATATGAGCCTTCCATGTCCGATGGGCCAACTCTTCTGTTGGATCTGTAATCTGATCTTCTGCAGGTTTGACAAAGATGCTATAGAATACCAGGTTGGACATGAATTTATAGCATCAATGGTAGACTTACTCTGTTCCCTCCTCAAATGTATATTCCTCGCCACCGACGCATGCTAGAAACAAAATTCAATCAATTGATGCTCAAGTAAATGAAAATTAGATACTCACTGACAATCTTCTTCCAGCGTTTAAAACTTTGGAAAATTTTGGGCGAAGGGATTTTCTGCATGATATAAATAGTAATAGGGATGGTTAATTAATTAGCTGCAGAACATGCCACTTTATATGCTGAAGATCGGTGCTAGTGCATCTTCAGGAACTCGGGATGTGTCTGAACGTGTGTCGTGGCAATACGACATATCACTTGGCACTCTCCAATAACCATTGGTTAGAAGCCCACATTACATAAATAATAATTTACGAGCCCCATACCATTGCAAGTGCTTTACAAGCTCTTATGAGACCTTTGTTAAATGATGGAGACAATGGAATAGAGGAGCAAGCAAGCAGCACAAGACGAAAAAAAAAATGCAACTCAACAGTGAGCTGAGACAGCATGTTAAAAGTCGAATCACACTGCACACAGCAGATCTGCTGGGCCGTGCTCTGAGCGGGATCATGCTGAATGCCGCGAATGCATCAAATGGAGTCGTCGTGGATGCTCTGATGACTATGTACATGTGTCCTATGCTACTGTAACATGATCTGGTCACATAATCATCTGGAGCAGGGCGCTGCCGCGCCCTGCTCCATCTGCCCCTTTCAAACATAGCAATGTAGCAAGAACTAAACGAGGACGGAGTAAGGTAGCAAATTGTATGGTAGATGAGAAAAGAGAAATGAAAAACGAAGATGATCAGCCTTGGGGGAGATCGTTCAGGGGCCTAATCTATCCCAACACTCGCAAGGCGTTGCTTAAGTCGGTGAGGTGTGGATCTGATGATTCCCAGTCGAGGCCGCTCAAGTGCGATGATGCGGGACGCGGTGGAGGCATTGGGGCCAGGGACAGTGGTGTGGGATACGGGGGTGGTGGGGCTGATGGAGGTGGTGTGGGATGCGGAGGTGGTGGGGCTGGGGCTCCAAACAGGGTGATAATGACGGGTTTGCCGCATGCAACATGAAAATCAGGCCAAGCGCGGGGTTTTTTGCCTGGGAGAGTGCAGGTGGGGTAGGCTGAGTGAGTCTGTGTCTTGTTTGGCTGGTGCAGGGGCGCGGTCACCTCGTTCAGCGCCGCCGTATGGTCCAGACAGTTTCATGTGGGCTGGGGCAGAGTGCTGAGAGGTTGCGGGTAGTCGTAAGTGGTCCGGGGGGACCCATGGTTTTCAAGGCAAGCTCGATGTTGTCGGCCCAGTTGGTGTGGCTTTCGGGTGGATCCAAGTTGGACCGGGGTGATAGCGGGGCCGCGTTGGTTTGGGAGCTTATGTTGTTCATGCCCAGTTCCATTGGTAGAAGTGCCTCGCGGTTTGCAGGCGTCATGTGTGGTGGCTCTGACGTGTGTGCAGGCGCTGTGGATTGCGATGACATGTCGTGGGTGGTTGGGGGTGTCTGTGGCTGAAGGGCTGGCAATGGCAGCTGGGTGTCTGGGGTTTTTAGGGCAGGCTCATCGTTCTCTGCTTAACCGGTAGGGGGTGCTGAATGCGGGTAGAGTGGGGGCGTTGGTGGTGCTTCGTTTGTCGTGCTTTGGGCTTCAGGGGGATTAACTACCAAAATGGGAAACAATTACAAACTGTTGATGCGATCACATGTCCAAGACCAAATCTGGCACCCATTATAATATGTCACATAGATGAAGCTGCCGTTGGGCATGAGCTTGACGAATCTAGAGTGTATGAAGAAACGGGGGAAAGTCATGACGCATGGAAGCAATAGAATAGAATAGGGGAGCGGAAGGTGGTGAGCAGGCGAAGACAAAGGTGATAGCCCCAAAATAATTTGGATTAATGATTAGGATCGACCCTTCAAGTGAAAAAAAACTGCTCGTGACGTGTGATCAGTGACACTAGAACAACGACTACAACCATCATGTCAGTTATCGAACATCAAGATTATATCTCCACGATGCATATCTCTGGGGACACCTTCTTTCGGGCGCAAAAAGCAGTCAACAGCGAGACGGTTGTTATTCCTGGGCAATTGTAAGTTCAGATCACAGCAGATCAGCCGAGATCAACTTACTTGGGTCAAGCTATGCAGGCCACCACCCCGCCAGCAAAAAGTGGCTCATCGGGGCTGTTGTTGAGATCCGAGGTGAAGCCCAGTCGACGGCTGCTGCGAAGAAGTCAAAGACGATTACCGCGGCTGTGAGCGCTCCCCACCACTGGAACCTAAAATCGTAGCTAATATATTTTATTAGAAGTCGGCGACCGGATGGGTATGCCTGGCCCTTTTCAAGGGCCGACACGCAGTGGATTATCCGAAGGATCTTACCCGGATGTTAGTACCCCCCCCCCCCGCCCCGATAGAGTATGGTGTTACATCTAATAAACTGGCCCGCGCAGCATCACAACACTGGGAATTACCCCAATTCCGGATGATGGCGCGAGGGAGATCTTCGGAACAGGTTACTGGGAGTGGGTGCCTCTGGACACGATTCGAGGTATGTGAATGTTATGTTGAAGTATTTGGGCGTGGCACTCAACTTATGGCAGGACCGCTCACGAACATTTTGCTGCAATCCCCAAACCAGCCACCGGATGATAACACCCCCCCAGGGTCCCTTGTCTGCCGGTAAGTAGGTGGGCAACTGTAGAGGGGTAGCGGCACTAAAATTATAGTTAGATATGTGATCAACGACTCCACGGTGGGCGTTCAGATGTGGCCGGTGTTCCAATCAAACGGAGCACCCGCCTTTCCAAATCAAATCTATGATGAGGCGTGTGCGCCACTATCCGGCTGGAAGAGTCCCAACGGGGTTCTTCCCACGATCCATAACCTTGATGATGATGAGGTCCTGCATCCTGACACCCCTGCAGTAGTCGAGAAAACGTTGAACCAGAAAAAGAAGAAGAAGGTTGTGGCCAATGGGGAAGCAATGCGTATGGGGGAATCCTACAGCTACGTACCCTGGATTCAGTGCCTCACGGAGGAAGACAAGGCCATGGAAGGTGACGTGACACCAGAGCCTGATCCTGCACAGGGTGGCGGATCTGGTGCCACACAGGTCCGTGGCGCAGAGGGTTCTACGCCGCCGCTGTAGTTGTGGCCCTTCTCGTAATCATGGCACCACCATGTTGGCCTCAGGCAAACATTTTTAAATTTTTCTACCATCCATGTCAAGTTCCGTTCTCAATATATCTCATGCTGCACTGTTTTGCCTTTTTTTGAGGGCTGGTAGGGCTGTGATCATGGCCAAAGTGACGGCCAAGGTAATGGCCAATAATAGCACGGTGATATGCTGCGAGGATTGTGGCCAAAACCAACCACAAAACCAACACAGAACACAAGTACCTAGATAAGGTCTTGTGGAATGCGAGTGTTGTCCGAAATCAGAGTGACTTCCTAGCCCAACTGTGGCAAGATCAACGCAAGGGCTCTGCCCTAAATGAGTGTTGCATGCGAAGCATGCGAAATGCGAACTGAAAGGTGAAGACTTTTCTTGTTGATCATGGTAGCTACTGAGCTCTCTAAATATCGGAGCTAAACGGCCATGAGGTACAGTAAATAGGTAAAACTATGTAATGGAATGCGATCGGAGTGGGGAGTGATGCGATAAGGATGCGAAGACTACCACTAGAATCGGAATTGAGACGCGATCTCGACGCGTTCGGAGCGGAATGGGTGCGATCAGTGCTGTGCGAATGCGATATGTGCGCCTAAAGCGCCCAATATCAGTATGAGATGTGAGCTGCGAACCCATAAGCGCGCGGCGCGCTTATCAACGGTCAGCAGCATGGTCAAACAGCCATAGTAACGGCCACAGTAACGGCCAAGGTAACAATCAATAGCACACTCAAGCAGCCATAGTAACAGCCACAGTAACGGCCAAGGTAACAATCAATAGCACACTCAAGCAGCCATAGTAACGGCCACAGTAACGGCCAAGGTAACAATCAATAGCACACTCAAGCAGCCATAGTAACGGCCACAGTAACGGCCAAGGTAACAATCAATAGCACACTCAAGCAGCCATAGTAACGGCCACAGTAACGGCCAAGGTAACAATCAATAGCACGCTCAAGCAGCTATAGTAACGGCCAACATCACAGTCAAAGCAACGGCCAAAGTGATTTATTTATTACACATCAATCTCCTGAGACAGCAGATATATACTCTTCATCGCGGATAAAGCCTGCTGCATCACATCCCTAGCTGAACCTATATCCTCCCGGGCAAAGAGAGAAGCATTATGCGTACGATCAACCTCATTCACATAATACATCCACCATCCTTCTTCACTCTGATACACTGAAACATCCATCCGGCAGAATATCCGGAGCCCTGAGGTGCCAGACTGTGCTTCTTCCAGCAATGCCAATTCGCGCACTGCCTGAAGCACAAACTCGTCCAGCTTTTCAATCCCTACCTTCCCGTCGCGGGATAGCTGGCTCTCGTTGTTTACCCAGCCTTTGTGATGATAGAGACTAAAATTTTTCTTCAACATGAATTAACCAATTGAATATGAGAAATCGTACTCATCATCAAGTTCAGAAAGGGTCAAGAGTTTTGTGACCTCTATGTAAGATATCCCCTCCTTTGATGGAGTTGTCCACACGCGCGTCACAATTGAACATCCAGCAATGAATACTCGAACCTCCCCATAGGTCTGTATCCATTTATTGTATGGTTGTGCATACCACGCAGGGGTGAGGCCCAGCCTCCCATAGAGCTCGGTGCTATCGGCATGGCTAGATATCAGCTCATCCCACTGGCGTTGGGGATCCTTCTCCTTTGGCGGGATTACCACATGGCTTGTCGTCTCACTAAAGGAGCGCTTCAAGACGAATCCCAGTTCCTCCACAATATTCTGCCAATTTGCTGGCATTACCCCTGGAGTGACGCTATATAGCATCGGATGTGTGTTTGGGAAAATGTGGTGGAGGTTTTTTGCCAGCGAGTATTTATTGCCATTGACTAGCATATCCTGTGGGTGTGGCCAAACTAAAGCCCTTTGGTCCAACCTATGGAGTCCAGAGAGAAAGGGTTCGAAGTTTTTCGGGGTGAATCCATATCGTGAATGATGCCTAATGTTAATTATTCACCGGCACGATCTAATATATATGAAATGATTACGAACATAAAATCAATCGTCAAATCCACTCCGCAGCACACTATATTTGCCTTGGCCACCTTTGAACGGACTTCAGGGTCATCACTATCCCCTATCATGTAGTTGCGGAATTTCAACCAGGGAACAACATGATATTTAAATTCCGGTGGATTCCCATTTGGCATGAGGATTGTGAAAAGCTGCGTGAATGATGTTAGAAGCAGACTTGAATGAATTAAATTTGCAGAAACACCAACTGATTCTTGAATCCAATACATCCCATCTTTCTCGGATGGCTGGATATGCGACCCAAATTCCTTCAGAATCTCGGTATATCGAGTTTTCGTCAGTGGTATGTCGACCCAGGTCAGGACGTCGGTGAGGTTGCCTGTTAATTTTTCCCCTCTGCTAGGGTCCGGGACAAAGAGAATGACTGAGTCACCTATAGGTGATAATCGTGTTGGAACTTGGCAAAGAGTAAGTAAAATTATCATTAATTACTAGAAATGGCTACATACATTCTGACCCAGGCGGTGGTGCTCCACCCTCCGCCCTTTCCACCAGAAGATTGGGTGAGGCGGTAGCCTCTGGCTGTGATAGTGGAGCGGGACCGAGGCCGCTTCCCGACTGCAATAGCATTTCACCCCCCAATGATGAGGGGCTGTGCGCGGTTGTTGGAGAGGCAGACAGGGGGCCGGGCGCGGGGGTTGGAGCGATGGATGCAGTTGTTGAGGGGCCGGGTGCAGAGCCAGTTGTTGGGGGGTTGGGCACGGGGGTTGGAGAGGCGGACGCAGTTGTTGAGGGGCCGGGCGCGGGGGTTGGAGAGGTGGACGTAGTTGTTGAGGGGCCGGGTGCAGGGCTGGTTGCTGGGGGGCCAGGTGCAGGGCCGGTTGCTGGGGGGCCAGGCGCGGGGGTTGGAGCGGTGGACGTAGTTGTTGAGGGGCCAGGTGCAGGGCCAGTTGTTGGGGGGCCGGGCACGGGGGTTGGAGAGGTGGACGTAGTTGTCGGGAGGCTGGGCGCCGCTGTTTGGGGATGGCCTACATTACCTGCACCGTGTACACCCCCACCAACAGCAAAGCCCACAGACGTGCCTAGCGGTTGCAGGTGCTGCATTGCTCGGACCTGATTCACAAGATCCAGGTGTTTGGTTGCGAGAACGGGAGCCCAGGTGGACCATTCATCTTCCGTTGGTTCACGAGTAAGACATTGACCTTGAAAACCCGGGCACCCCGCCCTGCACTGCGGGTGGCACTGCGAAGAACTAGCATGGCGCCTACCGCTCCTGCCAGGAGTACTGTATATTGGGCAGCTGTTGAGATCCGCATCCCCTCTCCGTGACAGGGATTTATCACAGCCGCATGTATGGGCACAGATTTCAAAACGATTGTCGGTGAATCCACGTTTCCTAGGTGGCATGGTAGGTTCTGGCTTTTGTTTGAACTCTGTCACACAGCTTACGTCCAACCAGCTTGCAAGAATAACATGGCCACACAGATGCATCGATTACATTCTCGCCGTTCCTATGGCCGTTACTGTGACTGTTACGATGACCGTTACAATGCCGGTGTTTTAAATTGAGTTTAAATATATTTCCACGTTACCCTTGCTCTTACACCGCGTGCTTATTTCTTTTTATCGTCATGGGTAGGAGTATTCAACTATCGATCCTACACCACTACTCATATTTTTGCCAGGGGGGCCAAAAGCACGATCCAAGCGACCTAAGCGCGGTCGCCCGTCAACAGCCGATGCCGGCCCCAGCCAATCCAATCCACCTGCCACATTGGGCGATCTGGGTGACGCAGGGGAACCAAGAAGGAGATCAAAGCGATTTAGGCACACCAGTCCACCCGTGACCAGTGCCGGCGCTAGCCAACCCGACCAAGCACCCGAGCTACCCTCGCAACCAGTTCCAATGGAACCCCCGGAACTCGCATATCTCCATATTGCGAGGTTTGAATGCAAGTTTCCTCTTGTTTTTCTTTTCTTGTACTCACGTCCACTCTAGCTCGATATGGCGGGTTTTTTTTCCCATCTATTCTGGATGTCCCAGTAGTGCGGAGCGATGGCCACAAGCTTCACCAAGATTTTATTGGCTCCAATAGCCATACGGCAGTCAAGGCAGCGTTACGTGAGTTCTCATTCCCACTCTCCTTTATCAATTCAAATCCATTTCGCTAGGTCGTATGAAATACTATAAGGATCGGGATGGCAGCAAATGGACGGATCTCGAGATGAAACACTGGCAGGACACCTTTGATGGTAAGTCCAATTATTTACACCGTCTAAAACCCCGCTTACCCCTGCCTAAAGCTCGAGCTCTACAATATTCCGGCTCCATTTCAGACTTGGACGAGACGGCGGAGGAGCGGAAGCTGAGGATCGCATCCAATGGAAAAATGCACTATACCTTGGCGGAAACGGAAGAAATGGAAAAGGGAAAACGGATGGCCAAAGAAGAATTGCTTGAGCCTGAAATACCCAAATTTGTGGATTGTGAGGAACGAGATCCTGATTGGAGGCCAGGTGATGATTGATAATTAATATTGGACGCCTTAATTAAACCCTACTCTCTAACTACTAACTTGGCTACGTATCATCAGATATCCCAATCATAATCCAATGTGTGTATCTTGTTTGTTAGTAGCCGAGCACCAAATTGAGCCTATTTTCTAGTGCTATCACCCCAATGTCTTGCGGATGAAATGTAAGGTGGATTCTAATACAAAATATAATTAATTACTAACGGAGCATAGGGAGGTTGATGTAGAAAGTGACGCTGATGGCCTCCATCAACAAGAGGGCTCATCTTCAGGGTATTAAATTAAATTCTATCACTCTATGAATTGATAGTCTGATTGCCAAACACCTAGTCAAGTTGACCAAGGGGGATTGCTATACACCGATGTTGTTCAGATGACAAATTCCTTGGCAAATAGCCGGCTTGATGATGGTGCGACATTCTCGTCCCACACACCCATCCAAAACCATCCTGGAGACATGCCTACTACTCCTATCAGAAAAGATCGCAAAGCTAGGACAACTAGGAGAACATATCTGCCACCCACGCCATTGGCGAAACCACCCCGAGTCCGCAAGAAACTTGCCCAGGCTGCCCAACAAGATTTAGATACGGTCTATATCTCTGGCATCTGGCCACAATCAAATTGGCTGGAGTTGTTTGTAGCATGCAGATCTATGGTAGTGGCACCTGTGGACAATAGCAATCCTCTGGCCGACTATGCATCAATACTCAATTGGCTTCAAGACAACCCATGTCCAGACCTCCCCGAGTTGGTACTGCTCCGTGAGAAATTGGTTTGTCTCTGGTCCATCTTAGCAATAATGACCAAGCTGATGAGCATTTTTGAAGACCCCACATCAGAAAAAGAAGTCGCGTAAACTCAGTATAGCCCTGATTGGCCTTGTCAAAAACCCGGAAAATATTGAGAGTATTAAAAAAAAATATAGTCCTCTGCCGCTGATAGCCATAGCCAATTTAGGTACATTGTTTTCTGGATAGATCATCAGTCAGAATTGGAATCCATGTCATCCGAGTCATCTTCCTTCCCATGTTCAGAGAGTCCCCCTCCTGGATTGGTGCTTTCATCATTGCTACGAGGATGCTTCTTCGGTGGAACCCTCCGGTTATTCAACTTCTTTGATTGTTTCTTTTTTCGTGAGATATTGATTGCTTTTTGTGCAATTTTGGGTGGAAACCCGTGCGCCACCAGAACACGCTCTCCAAACTGCTTTCCGGTTAGGTGTGTTGGAGGCCTCCTGGTGGTATTATTGTTAGCCCTTCCCCCGCGCCCAATCCCTGCCACCTTGTACATTGCAGCATTTGTCACCATTATTACTGCATCTCCGTCAATATCCCACACCTTTCCCTGCTGCCCCCCTTCCTTTATCCCAGGATCCAGTGATCTTGAGCTGTTTGGAAGGCATTCACAGTATGAAAGAAAATTGCCCAGCAACTGGTCGAGCCTTTGTTTTGAATCATGATCATCCCCTAGATCGGCATACTTGCGGGCATAATGGGTTATATAGCTTTCCTCACCCCTCAATGCCTCCCATATCCCCTTTGTTTTCCTCATATTTTTTGGAAAGTACATCTCTCTCCTGGCCTCAAAGCTCTTGAGTCTAATCCCGGATACTGTTCCATCTAAATCAGCATTGGATGCCAGAAATTTAACATTCCGCAGCCGGACATATACTGAGTCCAATGTCCAACACTCCAGTGCTTCCTGCAAAGTGCCTGGAATTTGCATGGCATCCGGGTAAACCCACGTATCATGCAAGCATATCCAGATGTGATGTGTGAATTGCTTGAAAATATTGATGGCCAAAGTCAAGATTGGGGAATCACTGTCGTTGATCCACTCCTCTGGTATCCTAGGACTCTCTATCAATTTGCGCGGCACAGTTGCTATACAAATCTTGATTTGCTTCCAGGTAGGCCATGCACCCAGTGGGAACCGGTCCAGTGCCTCATGGCCCCCTAGTGCCAAATGTGCTCGCTTGGCTGGAGGTATCACACCCATAAGGTCAAGGACCACCAGTGGGTCAGTGGTGTGCACCTCTTCGAGACAGGGGTCTTTGGTGAGATCCAAGCCATGGAGAAACATCATTCCAAATATGCTAACCACATTCTTGTATCGGAGCATGGCAAGAGCTTCATTGGTGTATGGCTGAACAATCTTGGGTGTTGAAATTGTTGATTGGGTTAAGAAGGAGATTAATCCTGTCATAACACCAAGATTATCTGCATGGGTGGTGACCAGGTGCCGTTGAACGTGAAATAATGCCTGTATTCGTCTTGACAAGAACCCAAACCAGAGTTTGGATGAGATCCATATCATGGGCTGGGCATTTATCATTTTTTCGACCTAATCAATGAGCTGTTAATAAAATCAATAATCAATCAAGTTGGCTAATTCTATTACCTTGTTGTGTATGTCTCCCATCACCATCATTAGGGCTCGCCCCCCTATCCGATATTCATCTCGGACACCATAGGAATTCTTGGGACCAACATCCCTATAAATACTAAGCACATTGTCAATATGCTCAATGTATTGTGGCTCCAAGCTATAAGCATCCTTGTCGGTGAACAGTACTCGTGTGTTGTTCTTGTTGCGGATAACTTCGTATGCCAAGTTATATGCACTGCGAAATACGACATGGGACCGCTCGGCATGTTTCTGGCGCATCTCGGCTTGAAGAGATCCATACAAGTCCATGGTATTGATTCTGTGAAGATTTCCTGCAATATATCCCGAGGCCCCAAATGAAGCTTCAAGCCAGTCTAGCTTCCACAGACCGACCAATGGGTCAGCTGAATTGGCTGGAGTAATGGTAATCCCAACATCACAGTATATTTCACCTCTGTTTTGGTCCACCATATCTTCCCAGGAAAATGCAGGGAACTCCTGGATCAAATGCTGGCGAGACTCTTCCAAACTAGTGCCTATGTCCATGTTACCACTGCCCGCCATTATAATTTTAGTATAATGTTTGCAGCCTTTGACTTCGGCAACATAAAAATGTGAACCAAATTGGCTCAAATTCTGATTGTCATTCTCCACCTAGTAGGTTTAGGAAGGGAGTGGTAAGGATGATAAATGACGTACAATCTCAGCCATTTGTTGTAACAATCTTTCAAAGTTGGCTGTACGAAATGGCATAGTAGGGCTTGCAGGTGATTTGTTCCGCTTGAAGCGAACATGTTCTTGGCTATCTCCCAAGTATGGCTGATCTACCAGATCTGAGATGATTGACATGGCGGGTAGGACTACCTTGGACCAGAAAATATCTTGAATGTGTTTTGGGACATTTACTGCCCACCACTTTGTTATTGGATTTTGGTGGACTATTCGAGGGAAAAACAGATAGATATTGATGGTGTTGGAATGACCACCCATAGAACCAAAAAAAATGTGGGGGATCTGGCTGAGGGGGAAGCAAAGAGTAACCCACTCAGTCCGCTCCCCAGTGCGGGCTTGGTCAGCTTCTGTTTGGGGGACCAGAAGTTGAACGTAGACATGATTGGACTTTTGAATTGGGGCACTGCCCCGGATGACTGGGGCAGTGGTGACATTGACTGCTGTGTTGAATTTAGGACGGCGGGTGACCCAGATAATACTGTCAATGTCTGAGGTAACAGTGAATTCTGTGGGAAAGACCTGGTCCCGCTCTAGGTCAATGTGAATGTACTTTCCACACTCTGTCTCTCCGGTCAAAAAATTGAGATGGTGGAGATTGTTATTCATCATCATTTCAGCCATTCCCATAGTAACCATATCATTCACCACAATGTGTTGTCCATCACGGCTGCAGTTCTGTGTTGGCCTAGTCAATATATGAGGATTTGCAATGGATAACGTAGGGTTATTGGTGATTTTCTTGTTTCTAGGTTGGGCCTAGGTTTGGAAAATATATGGTGGTAGGATGACTTGGCTGGATGGTTGGGGACATACACATTCTGGGGCTCTTGGATCCCCGAGTGGTTGCTGGGTACCGTGGGAATCTAATCATCTGACCACTGGGCATGCACACAGTTTGGGGCTCTTGGATCCCCGAGTGATTGCTGGATACCGTGGGAATCCAACCACCTGACCATAAGCATGCACACAGTTTGGGGTTCTTGGATCCCCGAGTGATTGCTGGATACCGTGGGAATCCAACCACCTGACCATAAGCATGTACACAGTTTGGGGTTCTTGGATCCCCAAGTGGTTGCTGGGTACCGTGGGAATCTAATCATCTGACCCACTGGGCATGCACACAGTTTGGGGCTCTTGGATCCCCAAGTGGTTGCTGGATACCGTGGGAATCCAACCACCTGACCATAAGCATGCACACAGTTTGGGGCTCTTGGATCCCCAAGTGGTTGCTGGGTACCGTGGGAATCTAATCATCTGACCCACTGGGCATGCACACATTCTGGGGCTCTTGGATCCCCAAGTGGTTGCTGGGTACCGTGGGAATTATCCATATATGGGCACTCAATGCACAAACTCCCTGTGTGAGATTAGTTATTGTAAATACAATATACATAGCAGTTCATATGGTCAAGATATTTTATAAACAAAGTCCACAGACTTCAGGCTAAGTATTGGTAGAGTGGGCCTGGCAGTTGGGAACCCGAAGGGTACCGTGGGAATTATCCATATATGGGCACTCAATGCACAAACTCCCTGTGTGAGATTAGTTATTGTAAATACAATATACATAGCAGTTCATATGGTCAAGATATTTTATAAACAAAGTCCACAGACTTCAGGCTAAGTATTGGTAGAGTGGGCCTGGCAGTTGGGAACCCGAAGGGGGCCCGACTGCCAGGCCCACTCTACCAATACTTAGCCTGAAGTCTGTGGACTTAGGTTATAAAATATCTTGACCATATGAACTGCTATGTATATTGTATTTACAATAAGTTATAACTAAGACCATATGAACTATGGGCTCACAACATGCTAAATGACATGATGGTTTCCCAGCAACTGAAGGCATCACCTTCACCTGCTGCATCTTATACCATGGTATCCGGATTGAGTGAGCTCTCTGGTAGTTGAATACCACTAAATATATATTAGCTATTTACTGATATTCAAATCTCAGTATTTATTTCTTTGGGGTGTATTAATGGTACTAGGATAGCCCTGATACATTGTTGGCTGTCATGGTCGTTCGGCTGATATATCACATAGTATGTAAGCATCCTGCTCTTTTGGGAATGGGCAGCCCCCAGCAAGCTGGCTGCCGCGCACGGACCACCCCTGCCCAAATGCGCCATTATCCAATTGCGGATTGGCATCGGGGAGATGGATCTCTGCATCAATTCTTCGCGCTCGCATCTATTAATACCATACAAGCACTGCCCATGGAAGCGGTGCGTCTCTCGTGGAATCACATATATTTGTTTTTCCGATAAAATAGGTGGTGTGGCCCATACAAAACATAGCGCGACTAATCATTGAGTTAGTGGGCCTGTGACCACTGACCGCCCCTTCAAGTAGGCATTTCAGGATAAACAAATAATGATGATTACATAGCTGGTATGTGCATCTGCAGGCTGCAGGATCCTAGCGCGGCCACTATGGAGTTGTTGGAAAGACGGCCGTGAGCCTGAAGTGCATCCATTGAATGATGATCATTTTCAGGTCCACCGCCCTCTGATGCGAGTGCCGCTCATATTGTCTTATGGAATCATACATATGTTTTCCGAATAAAACATACTGTTGCTCATTGTTGAGTGCGCTGCCCATTGAATATCCTTCTGCCCTTAGTATGGATGCTGTGCATGCTCACTTGTTGGACAAAACACATACAATATGACTGGGTCCGTAGTACAAAACATAGACACATGTGAATCGCAGCAGACGTGCCACTGCCGCCCATTGAATATCCCCTCCAAGCCTGTGGCCCTTGAATTCCCGTAATGCTAGCTGGCAACCAGATGCTTGTGATTGTAAATTTCGTATGCCTTATATGTTGTTTGGCAATCGATTAAATGTACCGGCTAGTTCTAGTTACCCATTCGTACTATTTACAAGTGCGAAGCTAACACTGGTTTTACGAGTCCGTAGTTTACGTAGGACTCGTCCTTTTAATTTGTCCCCACAGCCAAATTTTTGGTTGTGTGTCGCCTCTTTCGAGCCGGCACTCGGGTTGGGTCATAACCGGTATCCACAAACACCCCACAATACTCTTCCCACGACATCCAGCCATTCTGCCCAGATTGAAGTCCGTACCCACCTCGTCCACGGACCCTCGCTGGCGCTGTCTGTCATGCCCCCGCCACTCCTTTGGACCCCACCATACGCCCTCTTGCGTTCTCACAAGTAAGTTCCGCCGAATATTCTCATTCATCTGCTCTAACACTCTCGCTGTGTTACCACCATTCCTGAGCGTCATTGCGCGCCCATCGGCCTCAATCGCCATCTCCACCCGCTGTCCCCCTCACCACCCTCAAGCACTGTCACATTCGCATTGCACAAGTGCCACCATAACTCACCGCCACGTCACCCGCAACCCGACCCTGTCATCGCCATCATTCCACCCGGGTAAGCATTACCCTTATTTTCTCATTCGTTAGCACTAATGTTCCTTTCGCAGCTCTTTCTCTTCATCTCTGGCTTGCCACCCCCGAGCTCCCTCGAGCATTCTGTATCCCGTCTCAGGTCCAGCGCACCCTCATTCATTCTTGCCACCGCCCGCTGCCGCCATATCCCCTTATGTTACCGCATCACAGCCAATGCCGTCACGCTCATCCCTTCTGATCACGATATGTTACACCGCCGTTCTTGTTAGTCTATGCCCCCTCTCACACTTCCACTCATCGCCATACCCACGTTGTGGGTCCAGCACACCACTGCGAGCGTCCTCACGCTCCCATCCAGCCTCCAAACCAGCCTGCGTCTGTTCGTGTCATGGCCACGCTTGTCAAATCCCTGGCCCCATCGCAACCCACCACGTCACCTCACAGCTGGCACCATTGCGCGCCCATCCTCAGTCCAACACCCGTATGAGTATTGTCACGTCCACCAGCCGAGAGTATAGCCCTAGACCTTTATACTGTAGAATAGGTAGATAGTATACCTGTTACTTATGTAGAAAATAATGAATCATAATGTTTGATTGATATTTCGGACATTTTGACTAGATGAAGAAGGGATATTACGGGATCATGATGGTATAGACACAAAGGATGCTGAATGTGAAGGTAAATTATTGGAATCAATGAACATTTTTCAATGTAAGGGAAGGGAAACAACAGCTGCAATCAGCTTTGAAGTGTAGATAGTGATATAAAATAATTGAGGACTCGTCCTGCCATGCGAAGCAGTGGCCCACCCCCCAAGTGGATTGTCTGACTTTTACTTATTCCGCAACTCCTAGGTAACATTTATGTCATTCCACCTCACCAAAATTATTAGGAATATCTAAGTGTTAATTGAACTGTATATTAGCACTGTACTCTATTTTTTTATTCGTTATTCCATTCCCAAATGCCCTCAAACCCAGAGTCGCATGTCACATGCGTGATGTTGAACGCGTTGCCAATGCCTGTGCAGCGCACAACTTCTTTATCTTGCTCAATGCTGCCCATTTCATTCTCGAAGCACCGATGGGCTACCTCAGAAGGTAATTTTGAGGTAATTAGGTTTAATAGCTACTACACAGGCATGTATCTAACAACAGCAGGACCTATCTTACAGCGGAAAAAAATCCTTCGGGAATCCCTGGACCCCGGCAAGTGGCCGGCACTCATGGATCGGCTCAGCGCTCGCCAGCCCTGCCAGGAACCTCAGCACAGGCGGAATTACCATTGCGTATTTGACGGGGATGGTTGGGATTGCGCCACTGGTTTGGTGGGTAGGCGCCACCAGACGGGAACACTGTTTTGAAAGAGAATGGGCAGGAATGTAGGCTGGAGGCTACTGGGTAGAGATAGTGAGTGGCATACTAGGCACATCAACCACCACCGGTTTAACGAAGATGAGTGGAATTGCCAATGTGGTCCACTATCTGACAAGAATAGGGGGTTCCAACAATTCCACGCAGATCCACGCTCAAGTGGTTTGGGCGCGGGTATCGGCGGCCTGTCGCACTGCCATGCCAGGCAGGTATCCGATAACAGCACTGACAGCTCCTTCTGGTGTATCGGACCAGGTGGGTGCAAGCCACGAGCCGGCGCTGTGCTCGGTGGGGATATGCCATATCAATAGACATGTAAAATTTTAATATATTTGGTTATTCAAACTTGTATATGTTTTATGTGGAAAACATTCAAGCGTGCAACATAGGAGGCGCAGAGGGTGCTGATATTTTTAGTTGATGCGCCGTGAATACATTTTGAGCATGCTGACAAATTGGGCAGCCCAAGGATATGAATCGTGCTGCGCGCTGGGCTACCAATGCCCGGTGATCAGCTGGTAGGTAAGTGATGCATCAGATTGAACTGTCAGTTAGGGCTAACGATGTATCAGGGCTATACTACTACTGTGGTGCAGTGATGCATCACTATGCCAGCATCTGGTGCACAGACCGCAGCCCCGCCTATACAGGCAGACACCGCTCCTTCCACAACTTTGGTTCACCACGGGAGGTTTAGAAAGAGCAGCTGGTTGAAGCTGGTTGATGTTCACCCAGCAGTTGCATTGCCAAAAGGCACACATGGTCTGAGCCTCCCCATAGAGTTGCTCAAAAGTCTTCATTGTTCTCAGAGCAATCAAAGCGAGGCAAGCACGAACCACCAGCAACCACACCCCAAATGCTTCACGCTTCATGTGCTTCAGATGGCTCATATACCTCTGTCGCATTACGACCTGCGCTGGCGGTTATGCCTCAAACGCTTTATACGCTTCAGATGATCCATGACCATCTCTGTCGCATCACCACCCGGGCCCGTGTCTGCGCCGGCAGTTATGCTTCATACGCTTTAGATGATTTATATTCATCTCTGTTGCATTGCCACCCGCGCTTCAAATGTTTGACATGCCTCATACACTTTGGGTGATTCATGCATCATCTCTATCGCATTACGACCTGCACCAGCGATCACACCTCAAATGCTTTACATGCTTCATACGCTTCGGGCGCTCCATGCATCGTCTTATTCACATTGTCCCGCGTCTACATCATGTGCCACTAGCCTCACGTCTTACTTTTCATGTATCATCCCATTCATATCACGACCCACATCCACATCGCGCCTGTGGACACTTGCCAGCGATCATGCTTCCGCTTGATCCTTCGTCTTTGTGGTGGTATGCAGATTTTCGTCAAAACCCTGACTGGCAAGATCACATCTGTAAGATGTGCAAGTCGGAATCTTGTCTTGCTCCTCGCCTGACATGCACTCAATCACGGCACCTCTTTTCCTCTTTTCCAATAACGCTCATCTTCGCTGTGCCCATCAGTGCCAAATGCGTGCTCAATTATAGCGCTTCCTTTCCTCTCTTCCAATAGCTTTTGTTCCAGTGACCAGGTGAGTAACTACATCTAAACTTCGTGGCTTGTGCTTACTATGCGTTAGTACCCCTTGTGACTCGTTCTTGCTGACCTTACCTTGGTTGTCCCATGGTAGGGCATCACGGGCCATTCGCTTCTCTTGCCTCAATTACCAGGCCTGCCGCAACTGCCCTTATCCAATATCTCCTGCACTAATGCCCACATGACGAGACGACCTAAGCCCATGGCGCACAACGCACATGCTACCGTCTGCGATAATGATCCCCACATCTACTGGTGAGTGCCTGGCCATGGCCTTTCTGATGTGGCCAAAAATTAAAATTCCTAGGCAACTTGAAAATCTTGCTTCATCAGAGGTGGGTTGATGACACCGCCTTCTAACTTGGCTGAACTCAACATCCTCCACAGGACAACAGAGTTTACGCTGTTCTTGCTCTCCACTCTCACCCTCAGGCCTTCTCTCGCCTGCATCAGGAAAAAATCAGATTTCTATATAGAGCTACATAGCCGGGATAGCTGCCATAGCGCCATTGCGACCCCCCCCTTTATATAATATTATATAGCAGCCCCACCTTATTATATAGCATTACATAGTGGCCCTGTCATATTATATAGTGCTATATAACAGTATATAGCCGCCATAGCCCCCTGCTAGATCTATATATTCTCAGGGGGTGCTACATAGCCGCCATAGCTGCCATAGCCCGCATAGCTCACATAGCTCATGTAGCCTTATGTAGCGAGTATCAAAACTATATATTAGCTGGGGAACATAGCACTCATCGCTCGATGAACATAATGATTTATGGCTCCACCAAAGAAACGAGCGGAAATTAATCTCGAAGTTCGTCTAATAGGTATTACAAATTATCGCATTAATACTTTTTGTACTCGCTCCATGCTCCCGGCCTTGAATTGGAACGTAGAGTCGTGGAGGCCAATGCACCGCTTTTATACGATTGCCTCTATTTAACTTATTGCCAAACCTATTCCCTTGTTACCGGGAGCGCAGTTAGCCTAGAGTGTTATAACTTAGTGCGAAAAATACATACCTCTAATTCTCCATGAGGGGGCAGACGCACTGCGCACCGGGGATTTCCTGCGGAACGTACTGTAGAATATGCAGGCCGGCGTGTGTAATCGATAGCCTGCAAGCAATCAGTCAATAGTCTGCACGCAAATTGCTCACGCACCCACCGTAGTGGTGATTTGAGAGTGAGACCACGCACCAGGTTTGAATGCGTGGGAGGGCTCCAGTGGATGGAGGAGCAACAAGTGCGGGAGAGGTTGCACGAGGCTGTGGGGAGGTACAATCAGCCATCATACCAACACTTTACGGGTGCATCCTACATGACCTGATAGCTTGATATTACGGGAGTTGATGGTGCATGTGTGAGATGATGTGTATCGAGGGCATTGTGGTATGGGATTGATGCATGGAAAGGATGATTGATGATCGATAAGATGGTGGGCGGAGCGAAGGCGTCAACCGGGGATGCGGCTGATGCGCAAAGATTTTCATTCCCCAAGTCAATTCTAACTCCGATTGAAGATTGGACCCACGCACGGACCTTTCACATCCGATCCACAATCACAACGATAACGCAGCACTTCGTCATTCGCTCACTACCGGTCTGCTATCTAGGCCCTCATGATGTTCGTGGTAAGTACTAGTTGAATCATTTGACATCGGCCGTCCATCTCAGGTTCTTCTCACAGGCACACAGTCCACATTCGGATGATTAGCACGGCTCGCACTCATTAGTCTCCCTGTCGCAGGCACCCATGACCAACCATTCCTTACAAGAACATGACCCCCGCCGAGACCTGGGCTCTGAACACAGGCACACAGGAGGGAATAACCAGTGTGGGTGACTTTTGATGACCAGTAGATGGACGGGGTGAGGCGAGGGTTGGGGCTTCAACTTCGCAGTAAGTATTCCGCTGGTATCTGATTTTTTGTTTAATTTTCGTTATTCAGCAGCTGGATTCCCACTCCCCCCGACCCTCCGCCCACACGATCCACCCGCGCCCTCGTCTCAGGCTCTTCTTTCGCATCCACACTCCACATCTGCATTACTGCTCATCCTGGCCCTCCGCCCAGTGCCCACACGCTGCTTGCACCCCCACACCGTTCCACCAATGAGAATTCCCACCAGATCCCACCGCCCACCTGCTCACTCAATATAGGTATGTGCTCATCCCCGCCCCTCCTCCGCAAACGAAAGACGTCTCCGCCTCACCCTCCCACATTGGTTGCTGCATCAATCGATATGCGCAGCAGTGCTGTGGGACGAAACGAAGGGTAAGGTGAGCGCCTATGCCTACCACCAGATCATATAGCGATCGTAGCGGGTAGTGAAGCCAGTGGGCAACTGCAGGTGTGGCCCGTTTATGTTTCACTAGGCATTTTAATATATTATTATTATTCTACACTCCTGAGACATCTTTTAAAACAAGTCTGACAAGGCCCGTGTGGTTTTACTGAGGCAGGAGACGACGTCGACGTTGCAGCGGCCCCCATAGCCCTCATAGCTCCCATAGCCCCCATAGCCTACGTAGCTTATATAGACACCCGCGGAGGCTATATAGCTATATATAGCAGATGGGTATTGCTACATTACCTTCTATAGCATTCGCACAAGGCTATAGAGTGCTATAGGGGGCACTATAGACTGACTATTTAGCTATATAAGGCACTGTAGATTGGCTACTTGTCTATACTGCGTCATTCAGGCTATGCGCCACTATGTACTTAACCGGTCCGCTATGACCACATTTGGTTTTTCCTGATGTGCACGGCTGCACCCTACCCCATCGCAAGCAGAACGCTGCGATCTCCGCCTGGCTAACCTCTGAAGGTATGTTTGTCTCTCCATGACCTTGTCCGCTCGAAAATTATGTCGATGCATGGTTCAGGTTTCTCCCCACGCATCGGATACCACACGTAAGCCCCTTAGTATTAGCCTTAATTCACTATTGAGCTACCTCGACGCCGCACGCCCATCATAGTACCCCGTTGTAAAGTTGACCTGGGCCATCTCTTCTGTTGCTAGACTTTGCTTCGCACCCAGGCAACGGAAAACTCACCAAATCGTCCAGGTGCATCCGGTGGTCCCATTTATTTATTTTTGTACCGGAACGTCAAAGTTTTAGCATCTGTGGGGTCCTCTTGGGGCACTTCTTCATTGCCTTAGACCTGCCGCCCAGCTCGCTCGTGTCAAAAACTCAAAAAATGTGTCAAGTGTCCAGAACACCACACCAGCTCTCAGCTCTGTCCACCCCATCCTTGAATGTAATCAGGAGTTTATTGTAATGTTGTACATAGTAATTGCTGTGGAATAAATTACTTTAATACTATTGGTTTGTCATGCACGAGCAAGTTCTGTGGCCTGCTATACTGCCCATCAAATGATGCGTCGTCTTATGTGAGTAGGCTGTCGTATGTGAACCTATGCGAACCTACGAACGTGATGTGCCATAGTGGATGCGCCATTATGCAAGTACGAGTGCGCCGTCCCATTACACGCGTGAATGCGCTGTCCCACCACCGCACACAAATGTGCCGTCCCGTCGTGCGTAAATGCATCATACCGTCACACACAAATGTGCTGCCTGTGTTTCTGTGTCCAAGGCTCACATGCTTGCCCAAAAAATACGAAACGGGATACGACATACCATATTCCAAGGCCAGATGGACCAGTACCTCGCCCTCCAGAGCATGCCGTGCATACGCCCCTTGACTACCGTCATGCGTGCATAATCAAGTGCTGGTATCAGTGCCCGCATGCAATGAGAGACGTACCAATAAGTTATTATAAATTATAATGGAGACAGTATACCAGCGTTGAGTGGCCTGCAGGGGTATGGATAAAGATACCGTGGGGACGGGTTAGCGCTAGCATTAGCGTTTCACGGAGAGGCACGACGGCTGTAAGCATACAGGTGGCTATGGCAAGGATGAGCCGGTGGGAGCGGATTCAGATGAAATTGTTCCCAAGTACTTTAAAACTCCGCTTGCATTACAACACCTCCATACCTGGGAGCGCACACTATCATCGACGGCCTAGATATAGCGCATTTCGACTGTAGCCTTGTCATGTTCCAGGTAAGTGGTATTAATATCGGTATTATTTCTCACCCACTGATAGGCGTTAGATCATACCTAATCTACCCTCAAAAAAATTCCATCCGGCATCCTGGGCCCTCGCATCCTCGCTCTACTCTCCCCGATTACTCACACTTTGCGCGGTATATCACATGCCTGCATGTGCACCCTTGAGTGGTTCATGACCCAGCTTACACACCCGCAATGCGCTGCATGCTACCTCCGCCCAGCCGCGATGACAAACCCACACCGTTATTGATTGGTGGCCTGGATGGTGCACACTTCGACTGCAGGGTCTTGTGTAGGTTACTTTGAGTAAGTGGTCTTATCCCACATCCGCTGATGACCATTGGATGTTGAACCCTTGAACCCTTGCCCACAGAAATTTTTTGTTCAACATCCCAAGCCCTCACGGCCTCGCTTTACTCATCCAATCGCTTGCACCTCGCACAACAGTTCACATATCCCCACGCACATGCGATTGAATGGTTCACGGACCACCTTACGGCCTGCAAGAGATTCGAGTCCGCCGATTGGAGTTGTGTGAAAAGCCCCAGTTATCCATCTTGTAGCAACGTTTTGCGCGCGTTGCTGGACACTGCCACATCTAGGTGAGCGGCTCACAGAGTTAGCATAGTATACGTAGTATACATACCGTATGCCTCGCTTGGAAGTCCGCCTCGCGCCCACCCACCACCACATGAGCAGGGCCAGCTCCATTCCATGCTATTGAATCTGCTGTCAACATCAGTTTCCGCTGCATACTACCGAAAGCACCGTATGGATATGCTGAAGTCTGGTGTAGGTACTAGGGACAGACACACTGGCATTTGCAGGGGTGCAAAAAGTGTCATAGGTTCCGCCATGTTCGCGTTGCCAAGTGGGGAGACTGGGAAGGGCCGCGGAGGGACAGATGGAAAGGACGGGTATGAGAATTCTGAGACGATTAACTCAATGAAGCTGCTCCTCCGGAAGAAATACTGTTACGTACCACTCGGACTCCTCAGAATTCCATAACCCTGCACGCGGTGAGGTGCCACAAATTGCCAAAGCTGCCGCAACGCCAATGGCAGTACAACTTTGACTTGTAAGATAATATAATGGTGGTAGTTGGTCAACGGTCGCTAGTCGGGACTCGGACCGGGATTCTACGAACATTGGTAAGCAAATGCCAAACATCGAAAATCAAAAACCCTGCTGTGGAGTTCTCGCCAACGTCAGGATGGCGTCGGATTCTTGAGCTTCTACCAAAATCCCAACCAGTACGCCCTAATCAGTACATCAGGCGTAACATATATAATATGTAAGTTACTACTTGGCTACTTTTGAATGAAATTAATGTTGTCTTGCTTGTTCAGTTGCCTTGCTGCCTTCCCGCCTTGCTGCCTTGTTGCTTCTCTTCCTCGTTACTCCCTCGTCCAACCCCCTACCATGTCTTGCCAAAGTTGTGTCTCGCGTGGGTCTCCCCCCAAGACATTCTCAAGGCCCCTTCAAATTCAGCCCAATCCCTACATCCTGCGTGGGTTTGCCCCCAAGTTGTTCCCAAAGCATTTCGTCTGGCTAGAACCACTAGGATTCCTGTTTACCTTGATTCCCTGCCCTTTTCCCTATTTCCATCCCTCAATTCTATATCGGCAAGTCACCACTCTTCTTGTGAATTTGTTTAGCTAATATTCCAGTTGCGCGGAGATCTACGGGCCACACAATACTGAAACCAGGTTATGAATGCTACCGAATGCCCATGCGTGCAACTCGATCCCTCCACAATGGGCGATAAACTCAACCACACTGTTGAAAAAGCCCTCCCAATTACAGTAAATCAACCTATCGTGTGGCTTGGTACTATTTCTGCCAAAGTTGTGTTTCTTCGAGGTTCTAGTTATGTTTCTCCGTCATGAGTGTGACACGATTCGATGCGCGCTTAGAGTAAATTCATACATTTCTGTGCTTTTGGACGTGAGGAGGCCTTCTGGGATTTTAACAGTGTTTCATTTAATATCACTCTCAATATGACACCCAGAAGATGGGTGGTGGGCGGAGTGGCTACATGCCGAACCCAAGATATCTCTCAGCAGTAGCTGGGGGGTGCAAATTATACGGGCTGGGGAACAGACATGATTCAAATTATCCATATATGAGCAATTTGAATATACCGCCATCCATTGCAATTATATGGGCCGGGGAGCAGGCATGATTCAAATCATCCATATATGGGCAATTTGAATAACCACCATTGATATCAGTGACATGTCCAATTTGCCACTTGGGGTGGTATGTATCCCTCTGCCCTCTGTGCAACCAAGTTGCTTCTCCCAAAAATCTATATTGTTTTATATGTACGACTTTAAACTGAAATCGGCGGTTGTAACGGCCTATCCTTGCCTCACAGGCCGCGAGCGTGTTCCACGATGCATGTAGGTAATTCCCCTGTGGCGCATTGTCCAGCTGTGAAACTTATTCACGAGCGCACGCTGGAATTCAGCATTGTATCCCACACACTTCAATACCCAGACAGAGATGGTCTGGGATTGGCATGGTCAGCAGGATTTATAGTGGCCACTGAAATTCTAATTACCTCTTCCCCACGCAGAAACGCCTGGCCGATCTCCTCCTGGGTAATCTCGAGGTACGTTCTACCACTGATACCCGACTCTGCCTGAATTTCAGCAGAACTGGGCGGCCTACCTAGGCGCTTTCGGAGGGCGATGCACAAGCGAACACGCTTCCCCCATGCCGCGGTGCTCAGGGATGACACCCAAGTGTTCCGCACCTATGATAGTAATTTGATGGGATGCATCAGGTAAGGACAATCTCTCGTACCTCTGGCTTTATTGAAGCCCATTCCTCCTTTGTCAAAGGGCGGTCCTGTTGGAGCTGGTACTGCCCCATGTATAGCCAATGCCCTCGAGCAATCCGGGTAAACACACGCTGGACTCCCTGCCCCACATCAGTAAACTTATGCCCTACGCCAAAGAATATCCCCGGGGAACCTGGAACGGCGGGTGCATAAGGCTGATAGTCTTGGTTTAGGTACGTTTGCGGGTTTCTGCCACAATGATGCGAGATAAAATCGCGCGGGACCGCAGTGTCTCGGATGGCCATTTCGAGTACGGTTGGATATGTTTGAAGTCCAGTGTGTTGGAGCCGGTCTCGTAAAATATCGGGCTTGAGGGCTAGCTCCTCTTTTTTCTTTTTCTTGACCTTCGGCCGGCTGTAGATGAGTATGAAGTGGAGGTTCTTGGAGCAAGCACTTACATTCCTGGTGTTGGCATCCGCCCCAGGTAGGTTTGACTTGGGGGTTGTGGTAATGACCACCGCATCCATAAAAACTCTGGGTCTTTTTCTTGAGAGGTTAGGGCTGGGTTGGGGCTTTTGTTTCGTCAATATGTTGGTCATTGGGATATCAAATGAAGCTCGAATTTTATTCAATCGATGTGAGATTATATGTTGGTGGTTTTCCCACCCTTAGAACTCGGAACGAAATCGGTTTTGCCCAATGAAGGTACGTGGATGAAAAGGTGGGTTTTTGCACTCTTTCTAATCACAGGGGAATGGACCTTGTGAGGAGTCTGCACGTTGTCCCACATTTTCCGTAGCTGAAACGTCTGATGCTCTTTAAAGAATGTGGATATCAATTGAACATCCAAGAGTAGCGCCAAACATGTGCAAATGGGGACTTGACGAAATTTCCAAGGTCCGGGCCTTGCACGTACCATGCATGCATTCCAGGCCGCGCTTCACACTTCCCACCAGCACCTTACACTCTATTTCCTGGGGTCAATCATTTTTCAATTGCACTGCCTCAAGTAACGTCTTTCTCCTCTCGTTTCTTTCAGAGTCATCCAAAAATACGATTTTCAGCATTCAAACGTGCCCAGCCTGAGCCGTTGCCCCCAACGAGAAGTCGCGCGGTGGGTTCCATCCTTTACATCCATTTGCTTCTGTTCTCCGTGTTATGCATGCTCTCGCAGCATCACCCATCCAATCTGTATCTTCAAACGGAAAATATATTGATTCCGCCCCGTTTTTCAGCTTTCAAATGTGCATAGGTACATACTCCGGAACAAAGCTGTATCCCGTGCACCTTGATCCCGACTTCAATGATGCAGCCTCTAAGGACAACTTCGAACGCGACAGCACTCCTGTCCACAGTCTCTTCCGCTCAGCATGGTTCACAGCAAGTATTCCTTGGCCTCCTAGCGTTTTTGACTCAGTCACCCGCCGGATGCGACGCCAATAGAGGTACACCGGAATTTGATATTGAACTTATTATACTGGTGATCGACCCACTCAGTAATCGTTGTCTCAATTTGTGTTACTCCTCATAGAATCTGATATTCAAAACAACAGGAGCCTTAATCACGTTCAAGGGGGTGTCAACTTCATAAAGGAAAGGGGCAGGTCAGAAAGCCTTGTGAGGGTGGCCCAGGGCCATTTGAGTGTGTCCAGGTGAGTTAATAAATACCTCAACTCGCTGAATATTGAATATATGCATGGCGAGGGTGCATAGGAAACCCTGCCAGTGCACACCGCCCCCGGGTCACCTTACTATTACATATTTCGCGACGCACTGGATCTCCGTGGACCACATCTCCGCGCCGTTGGCAATTCTTTGGAGTAACAGTGAGAATTCACAGCATTCAAATATATTCTGTCCTAACCAACCTGCAAATTTAATAACAGGATATAGGTTAAATAGGACAAACCGCAACCCAAAGAATGATTCAAAAGATATGTCATGCACAGGACGTATTATGGGTCGCAATCTTTTGACCTGGTGCCTATGGCGCAGGAATCGTTGGTACATACTACATGGCCGTGAGGAGGGGACGCGTAGATTTGGAGCATGAAGAGGGTGGGTGGGCAGGGAAAGGCATGGGATGTGTGCGCGGGGAAAGGCATGGGATGTGTGCGCGGGGATAAAAGCAGCTGCATTTGCGCATTGGTGAGCCGCATACCTCTGCTCTTGCCCCACGCTCGTGTTCTGACTCAGGCTTTGACGCACCAGCGCTAACCCCACCCTTTACCAGCACATGCATGGACGAGTGTGTATTGAAAGTGTCGTGCCGACATTCCTCATAAAGTCCCCACCAAGATTGCGTGCAGGGATCTTGGGGTTACAACCAAAACGCATCCTCATCGAGGGAGTAGTAGTAGTGGTAAATACACGGCTTGGGGACCAGCAGTCCGTATCCGTTTTTCCTTTTAGCTTTGTCTTCGCGCTTCTCGCCTCTAAGAACACAGTCATTGGGGCCGGTAGCACCCAACAGCGTCCAGCAACAGTTTCAGCGTTCCCCCAGTCCGTCTCAGCCTCATCCCACGCTAACGCCCTCAGGAAACGCTCGGAGATCATCCTGGATGTCCCCGGCACCATCATCTTGATTGTCTGCCCTGGAAAACTCGTCCAACGCGCCCAAACGTGCCCAGCAGTTCTCCCCGTACGTTACCCAGCCGTTTTTGCCCCCGACTGTCCCGCTGCCCATAGACATCTTCTATAGTAGTCCCTTGACGTCCTCCTACCCGCCGTTTATCCTATATACCTTGGAAAACGCGCTAGAAGCCGTCAAAACCGTCCAGAGCGCCACGCTATGTCTCAGCATCGCCTGCGCTTCCGGAGATGTCGCAAATGCAGCAAGAGGGTCTCCTAGATTTGAGGAGCAGGATTTTGAACCCACGGCCCAATGTTCTAGCGCAGGAAATAGCATCAGAAGCGTCCAGACCGCCCAGAGTATCGCCCCGGACTTCCGCCCTTCCGCCCCTTTTCCGCATGTCACCAGTGCCTTTATAGGATCTTATTAGGTTTTTAGCTTAGTCCTAAATCCACCTGCCCCCTTTGCTAAGTCCGGAAAACGCGAAAAACACGTCCAACGCGCCCAGTACCTTCCCCAGCAGCTACAGGATATTGTCAAATCAATACTCGCCACCCACCCTCCCCCTCCGTTTCTGCAGCTCCCAAATACACTCTCGCCATCTTCTTGCCACTTTTTCAGCCTCTCCGGTCATCACCCCAAGAGTTGGCTGCCTTCGTTTCTCAATTTTGTAGTCAAGCTTGGGTTGTAGCATTCATACAAGGACCATACGACTTCCTTTCTCATGGACAATTAACTACATTACCCTTATTTGTAATCACGACGTCTCGTTGAATCCACTCGTTTCTTGTCGTGTTTCCTTGTCCCTTTTTCCCTCATCTTCAAACCCACCCGGTCCGAGCTTGCAAAAGCTCATAACCATTCACCTCATACCCAACACAATGGTGGGCTCGGATATGCCGTGCGGACTCGCAACAGCCTTCACCTCAAGTGTATTGATGCATCATTAGCTGTTACGACAAATCCACGAAAGAGCATTTTACATTTATTTGGATGCACTATTTCCGTCTCTTTCCCCCCTGCTGGTTCAAACAACACCTGTCTGTCTTGTCATGTTTATCATATTACATATAATCACAGAGATAGGGCTCGGAGGTTCATGCCAAACATTCAAAATACCCATATATGAACAATTTGAATCCTTCCTATCTGATGCTCCTGCCAAACATTCGGGGGGATTTCCAACCCGCGCCGCTGAAAGCGGCGCCTAAAATGGCAATTTAGCTGGTTAGGGTTTGGTTTAGCGGTTTGTGGTTAGGGTTCGGTCGGATTTTAGTTAGCTGTTAGGGTTCGGTTAGGGTCCGGTTAGAGTTCAGTTAGAGTGAAGATGGCAATATGTATAGGTATACTATAATGGAGTTTGAGGCTGGGGAAGCCATTCTACAAGATGTGGACTTGCGCCCAAACCGTCGAACATCTTATTTCAAACTCCGCCTCAGCGGCGCGGGTTGGATGTCCCACTCGGGGTGCTTGTACATCAAGTTTAAAATATGCCTATGCCAGTTCAATGGGAATGTTCCATAACGCGCAAAGTAAAGCCATCCCCTTTTGTCAGCACTGGAAGTTGCTTGCGTGGTGTGTTCAAAAATTTCTAGCCATCCAGGATCTCTTTACCTGGAATCCCATGCCACCTCACTGGCAACTCACGCATTGAGTCAGTATCATGATGTTATTTTGTCTTACCTACATCATCAGGAAAACATGAGGTGTGTCTTTGGGGTCTTTGGGGTCTTCCCGGAGACCACAAAGACACAAAAGACCGAAAGATGTGGGGAGTAAAAAAGATATATAAGAGCTTTCCAAAGTAGGGTACATAGCTCCTCAAAGACCGTCTTTGGTCTTTGCCAAGCATCTTTGCTTTCGTGACAATCTTTCACTCTTTGCTAGGTCTTTCCATGGAAATCTCTTGGTACTTCATAAATGATGAAACAATGGATTAAATTGAGCATATTATACTAATACATAATATGTATCTAGCAAATGGCAGAGTAATACACATACCAAATCCCGACTGGAACAGTGCTACATCACACTGATCTGGTGGGGGGAATATGCGCGTAGCCGGTGGACTGTAGGTTGGCCAGCGGGGTGCGGCACCAGCGCACTGCGACAGTGTTAGAGGGGTGTTACATCGTCCACTCACGTTGCGGCCGGTCGTCGCTCCCCTATGCAGTTCTCCCCCCAAAACCGCCCCGCGCAAGTCAAAAATGATGGGCTTTTGGGTGGTAGGACTCACACGATATTGACTTTAAGCCGTGACGACCAACATCACCCGGGGGGCCACCAATACGCCTAATCCCATCTGGTATAGTGTTAGTGGAGCAGCCCGCGGTCACGTCGATGTAAGCGTTCCCTGTGGATCAGTGAGCGATTGTTCGCTAGCAGAGGGGGCAGGTGTATCAGCGTTAACTTGAGCGCAGGCAATTTTGCGCAGACAATGTTCGAGGGTGGTGCGTCTCCTGAAGCAAACAGGCGGAGGGGGCCGTCGTCGATTGTGTGGCCTGTGTGGTATGAGTATGAATACATATGAAGGGGAATTCCGGACCTTCTGGGAGTGTTCACATTTTGAGCCGCAAAAGGCGGCCTCGCCTCCTTGGCGCAGAGGAAGGAGCCGACGATGTTTGGAATGATGTCGGCGGGGTGATACCTATTGACGTGGCACGCTTCGCTGTTCTCTAGAGATGGTAGGTTAGTATTACCCTGTTTACAAGGGCCGACCTGGCTTCAACACCCCACCAAGACCCCGCTCACATCGCCACTGTCGTCCACCCCATCCCCAAGGGCCATGCCACACCGTCGTTTAGGTCGCTCCCCAAAGGCCATGGAGTGTTGGCGTTGTCCTCAGGAGGCCATGGCTGGGTGTCGTCTCCCGAGGATCGTGGTGTCGGCACCATTGATGGGGTACACCACGCCATTCCCTAGAAGTGATAAGTTTGGTGACCGTGTTACCTTGTATATGAGGGGCAGTCCCAGTACCTTGTCGCCGCGTGATTGCCCGGGGCAGCACAGACAGGCCTTATCATTCTTCAAGCCATCCGTGTCATCCTGTCTGCTAGCGCTGTAGCCGGAGTGCCGTGAACCTCATTGATGACCCCCGGAGTGGTGCTACACAGATGTTGCGATCGCCGCCTCGCAGCGCGCCGTCGTAATGAAAGAAGTGATAAGGTTGATTATCGTGATGTAAGATTGTAAAATTTTCAGCTGAGCAATGTGATACCACGTGACGTTAAACTCGAAAATTTCGTCAAGTCCAATCACCTGAGACTTCCGTGGATGCCGAAGACTCATAAGATGATTCAAATAATGAAAGACCTATATTCAAAGCCCAAAGATAACAAAGATGACA
>JADNYI010000301.1:0-39710 GCA_015501065.1 Infundibulicybe gibba | reverse complement strand
TGTCATGGGTCGGAACCCACGGCCAGGGCGACGGCCATCATAACCTGAAACAAATCAGCGAGACCATAAACTGAATAACCTACAAAGTCCTCGGCGAAATCATCGCAACGTGGGGGGAGTGCGGAATCCCGGACGGTTACCTTATTCATTTCCTGGACATCTGCAACAATTCTTACCCACCTTTCTTTGCAACTGCAAAAATTCTGGACCTATAAGATGCGGTTGAGTATTCATATTTACCGGCCGCTTTTTGATCCTCGAGCATTTGTCGGACAGTACTTTCAATCGATTTTTCCGAATGGGTGGTTGCACCCATGGAGTGTGTTCAATGACTGGAATTTCATAATCAGGGTAATATTTAGGCGAGAACGTACCTCGTTCTGAATCATCAAATGCAAGGGCCTTCTCGCGTGAGCTCAGGACGTGAACCAGGAGATTGGTTTCCATCTGGGTAAGGAAACCATCAGGAATAGAACCGAGTATTTTGTCCAAACGTTCTTGAGTGAGACGTGTTGAGGGAATAAATTGTGAAAGTGGCCGCGGGGACGTTGGAAGCGGAAGCGGTCTTGAATGATGACAGGCAGAAATACCTGTCCTCGCGGTCAGCATGTATGAAGGGACGGGACGCACTTTGCGGTCGACAGGTTTATATTTTCGCTTTGCCACACCCACGGCGCTTGAAACAATAGGTTTTGATGAGAGGGCGCGTGAGGTCCAAGGTGACAATTGCGGTTTCATATTTGATGTAGAACAAGAGCCGTTGATCTAAGAAGGGAATCAAAAGTATCAGGGATAAGCAGAAAATAGGGAATTATAATCATCGTCAAAGAAAACATCGCCAGCAAGACATCTTAAGGATCCCCGAGAGTAGTATGGTGGACCGTGCATGGTGCACGCCTCGGGACGTTCACCCACTACCAGTTTTCCGACACATCAGAATGACTTCTTCGATCCTTGCTTGGTGATGACCTGGACATTGGCCCTTCATAACGAGACGATCCACGTTCCTTGAAGCATCGACGGCACACAGTTGAATCGATAGAGTTGGACGGCGACATCTTCCATCTTCCGTTGGGTCTGCGTCTCCGTTAGCCCATACATTCATTCTCACCCTACCCGTCCGAGAGTAGAATATGGCGCCCGAATACCATTGGAGCCACGGTTGACCCAAAATAACGTCTTGTTTGCCTGCGCCTTGAGAACTCACAAAGAAATGGTGGTCGAACCGGTGTCCACCAATCTGTATATCAGCGTCACGCACACAACCTACCAAAGGTACCGGTCCGCCATTAATTCCCTTCAGAGACCAACGTGCGCCATCCATATCAAGGGGGAGAGACGTTTGGCTATGGAATTCTTGGGAGATCAGGTTTAACTCGGAACCTGTGTCAACCATAAAGGTGACGGTAATTCCGCCTAGCGTCCCTTCGAACCTTCCTGTTGTCATCGCGAACAGCGGGTTAGTATGCACTTTGACGGCTGACGAATACCGCATGAGGATGTCGTTAACATCCTCCCTGTCGCCTGCGTAAGTTAACTGAACCCTTGATGTTCCGAAGTTGTCGGAGTCTTGATTGCCGAAACTATTCATGTACCCATCGCAGTCGTCGAATTCGTCTTCGGGATCAGGTTGAGCGACGACGGCCTGTGATGCATATTCGCGTCTAGTCTTCGTGAGGTTCGTGAAGCGTTTCTGCATATCGGGCGAGAGTCCAATGAGCTGCTTCAGTGGTATCGTGATTGACGTGTTCAGAATATATTCTTGGACCTCGTCTCCGTTGGTCATATCTTGTATCAAGGAAGAGAAATGATAACCCGAGGATGGTTTCGTCTTTGAAGTCCCGTCGTGCATATCCGCGTCTTCTTTTTGATATACGGGTACTTTTGGCATAGACTTCTTTTGTCGCCAAGCTTCTTCGGTGTTTGCGGGGTGTGGGACTGGACGTTGAACCGGGGCGACTGGGCGCGGAACTGGTGGAAGTGGATGGGGAGCTAAGCCAACTGGCACGCCTGGATTCTGGTTAGCTCTCGGCTCGGTAACCTTGGGCGGAACTTTTGTTGATGGTTGAATTGGAAGGGGTTGTACCAGTTGAGGACCTGGTTCATTCTTCTTAGCGTCAGGCTTTTGTCGCGAGGACTGAGGGACCGGTGGTGTCTTTTCCTGAGGTTTATCAGGTTGCTGATACGGATTAACCCTACCGTCTTTTTGAGTCTGTGAACGCGTCACAGGCAACGTTTCATATGGACTCCTCATCCAATTCGAAGGAGGTCGTGACGATGATGACTGAGAATAAGATGAACTCCCAGTTGCCACGTTGAATTGAGAGGCCGGTTGTAGATCCTCGATGCCTTGGATCTCGTCGGTTAGGACATCTTCACCGTCTACTTGAAGACCCGCTGCGTTGGCCATATGGGGAGGTCGGTCTCGTGTCTCCCTGGCCTTGCCTTTTAAAGTCGCAATCTCGTCTCTCAGGACCTTGGCGACACCACCTCCGGCTGCTGGTGCCCTAGGGAGGTCATTACCGTCGAAACGTTTCAGCCTACCTTCGCTATTAAAGATGGCAAGGCCCTCTTCCACGAGCTTCTTCGTTTCCGGACAATTCGTAAGACCTAAACGATGATCAGAAGTTCCACAAATAAAACATTTACCATTCATGTTGCTCGTCGAGTTCGATGGGCCTACTACTTGGGCAACTATGTCACGTTGAAGATCACGCTTGAAGTCCGCGAGCTGAGAGATCACAAGATCCCGCATTTGCTTAGTGAGCTCATCGATCGGTTGAGGAGTTGGGGGCTCGACTGATGGAGGCATTGGTTGCGATGGTGGGATAAACCTAACCGTTTTCTTTTTCGCTTTTGGGGGTGTGGGCGATATATCTTCGTCCGAGTCGCTAAGGGGATCATCTGAATCGCTACCGATATCCGAGATACCGGATGAATCATCTTCGATTGTGTCCGAATCGTCGAAATGTTCGCGTAAGAGGCGCAGAACCGTTTTCAGTGGGGGTGGAGCTGAAGACTTCAGGTTCTTCTCAGGCAACTTCCGCTTGATTTTCTGCCTAATGGGATTGGGGATCCCCCTGTAAAATAGGATGTCGACTTCCGCTTTATTAATACGAGGGTTCGCCACTTTGAGAAGTCGGCTCGAAATTGCGATAAAGTCTCTATAATATTCATCAACGTCTTGCAATTTATCAAACCTACCTTCCTTCGCGTGTCTCTTCGTCCACACGCGAAATCTGTCCACGGAAAGACGTGGGGCGCGATCGTTCGATTCGTAGAGGTCCAGCAGATGTTCGCAGGCCTTAGCCCAATCTTTGAGTTCGTTCCACTCGATCGATTCTTCTAAGATATGTCGGACTTTTCTGCTACAGTATCCCAAAACCAGACTTGGGAGATTATCATGGGTTATATGTGCCGCGTTTGCGAGAGTCTCGAGGGTCTTGATGAAAGTCTTCACGTCTTTACCTTTGAAGTAGGGCGCGCCGCGAGAGCGCGGTGTGGGCATTGGGGTTGGTGTTTGGGTAAGAGGGGTCGACGTGGCCATTTCGGTCGACGGTTGATGCTGGAATGATGATAATGGATTTAAAAAGGGCGCGGAGGATTCTATGGCCGAGGAATCAGAAACTCGGTGATTATATGCGTACGCACCAAAGAGGAGCGCGAGCAAGAAGTCGAACAGGATACCGCCCCCCCTGCGGTGGTCACCAGTTGTGGAGGGGGTTTAGGTGCTCCTAAGGTCCGGGAGAGACAAGGGGCGGTCGACGACCCACAACGAAATAGTCAGCACGAGAGAAACGGGCGGGGGAACGTACCACGCGATGAGAGCTTGAATCTTGTAACTTAGAACTTCTTAACGTAGACTTGATTGACTTGAGATCTTGAGACCGGGAACGGACACGTTGAGAAACTGAGACACTCGGGGGAAAAAGGTGATCAAGAATTCAATGGATTGAAGAGCGCGAAGGCCGCCCTTTTATACGATACAAACAGCCCCATGTCGCGCGCGTACTCTTGCGCCGACAGGTCCAAAAACAGTCAGATGAATATAGCGGAAACATGTGATACTGGAATAAGTTGGGGATTGCGTCATAGTGAGAGACCGGAATGGGATATATTGTGAAATGACGTGGGGAATGGGGAAGAAGCGCGACCGACGATCCTTGGACATTGGGAACCCGACGCGTTGGGGATGACTCGGGGAATGCAGACGCATCCAGGCCCTCTATTTGCGTACGATGATCGCCCCCCAACGACCACGGAGAGCCTGGATCGGCGTCGCGTCGACCCTACCGTCCAATCGCATCGTGAACCCTCTGTTTGCAGATCGACGGTCCTACATAAAAGGATATATGAGACTTGAAGAGGAGAAATGAAATTACAAATGACGTGATCATGATATCATTAAGCGTCCGAAGCCAGAAAGGGCATCCGTCGGGGTACGTCATATAGACGAGAAAGGTATTGGGCGCGAGTGAAGGCGAGCGGATCTGACAAACATACGGTCAGTGAGAAAACAATGAAAAGCGTTGAGTTCATGTGTGACCCAAGTCACACGACCACAGCGTCTCATCGTTGCGTGAGTCTATTTGAATCGTCAATATCCCATTCCGACATTACTTTACTCCACTAGATTTTCACCTTCAAAATCTGGGCACGCCCTGGTTATAGCTATGAACGAACTGAGGGGTTGCCTCGAAGCTACTGTTGACCTACTCCCCGACACCCTAGGAAAACTCATTGACATCATCACCCAGGAGTCATCTACTCTGCCATGCCTTCGCTACATAGTATCGGACTTCTTGTTACGAAAAGTCCTTAAGGTAGGCGTGGGGACGACTCTGCGGTGTGATTATTAATTTCGTTCCTACACATCCAGAAACTCCCAGGGGCTGAAGCTGAGCACACGCACTGCAAAGCTATCTCGTGCCAACATGGGCTACAGCTCGTAGAATTGTCAGACAAGATGGTCGCTCTCTTGCGTGTACTTGGCGCACACTTCATTATAAAATCTGCGTGCCCGAGTCGGCTTGGTACGGTGGGGAAGACCGGTCAGCTCAGGAGACTTTCCAGCAAGCTCTGAACCTCAACTCCCATGACCTCACTGATGCGCGGGGGTAGATGCTACCCCCCGCCGAGCAGATTTACGAAAGCCTATATAATTGGTTCTTGGACCACCACCAGCCGAAGAAATGGCGCCCAACATATGTGACCGTGCATCAATATACATGGGCATGGGCATGGGATACTTACACTTCCCAGCACTCCCCTCACTGGCACAAGCTCCAAGTCAATGTAGATTTTGTGCACCGTGTAGATTTGACGTATGGCTACCTGCGACTCGCACTACTAGAATTTGGCCAACCCTTGTACGTCTCACTCGTCGACCCCTGTAACATCAACATTAAACATCATCTCATATAGAAACCTTATTCTCCCTCCAATACAGCAGACCCTCAAACATGCCTTCAATGTGCTTGGTCGTGCTTTCCCACTGCGGTATAACTTCGACTCAACTCTCATGCCACCAGATGATCAACACTTACCACACTTGAACCTTTTACTGGAATCGATTGAAGCAATCGATTTTATTTCCATGTGGCAAGCCCTCCCTGACCTCACCACAATATTTTGTCCCAGGCTGTATTACCTCCACCAGGGACTCGACGCATTGTACTATCATCTACAAGCCGATGGAGGCGTTGGAAGCTCTCCACTTGAAGGGCCCCACAGGCCCATACCACACTATCAAGAGTTCCTCGAAGCCATATACTCTCGGCTGTTGCAAGACCCCCTTGCATCGCGCGCCGTCCCAATTATATATGCGATGTTTCATGAATTGCCCCCCCAGACAATAATGCTGTTCCTTCAAGACCTCGTCTCTGGAGAGCCAGATCGTTCAGCAGCTATGCAAGGTCTATTTGGTATTGGTATCGGGGAGGGAGAGGACGGCAAGTTCATCTCAAATTCACTCGGGGCACTGCTCAATATGGGTCGCGTGAAATTGCGGCCTAATTGGAACAATGAGAGCGGTTACATCGATGATTGCATGGGCGACGCCCACGAGTACCTGGCTTTGTCCTGTGCAAAACATCTGGAATCGTACACTTATCCTCAGGTCCAGGACCATTGGCACACCCCTGGTCGGTATGCAAGGGAGCATTGGAGCGACCACTTGGAGCGCGCAAAGCCGTCAGACCGACTCTTTGAGGTGTTGAGGCGTGTGGATATAAATAGGCGCGATATAGAACCAGTAATTCAATGGCTCGAGGCGAGTGTCAAGTATTGACCTTCCCATTTGCTCACCCGTGCTTACGCCTGATACTTTGAGGTTTTAGGGGAGCCTCAATACACCAGAAGACATTCTTATTCGCTGGCATGCTGCGCGGTTGGATTATGACACAGCCGATTTCCCACCTTGGAGGCCAGCGTGCGTTTGTCTCCTGGACCAAGTGTTCGAAAGACACTATTCTATGCGACAGAGGTAAAATCACAAAATGCGAGATTGCGATACTATGCTACTAGCACCCACGATCAAGTATTCAATGATCAGCCAGTCTAGCCACATCACTTGTTTGTCGCATGTCGGGATAATCTCCGGAGCCCGGCGTGTGCCAATATATTTTCCTGACTTTGATATTTTAATTCTGTGTTATCGGTGCGAGAGTATGTTTCCTCATTAGAGTACAACTCACCAGAAGCCCTAATGCAAGTGCGGTCCGAGCACACCACGGTAGGCCGGGCTCCCATACCCTGGTTGAACACAGCATAATATGGCTTAGCGGCGTGCCTATCACCTCTTGCGCGCGGTCGGCGCGGTGGGTGGTGTGAGCTCCGCGGATGCTTCGCGACTTGGATGGCCGCCGTGATTGTCTTAATCTCAGTATCCGCTGTTTGTTTTCGGTAGAGCAAATGTGGAATGCGGTATCCAAGTGCGAATGACATAGGCCGGCGTGTAGGGGAGAAATGGAGCCGATGAGCGCCTTGTTTAGCAAACCATGGGTATTTAGTTACAGGAACTGCTGGTACCAAGGGCGCTATCCAGATGTGAATGGCGTGGGTTGGTGTGTGCATTTTAGGACTGGATATTTCGTGAATGGCTAGAGAGGAAAAAGAGATATCACGTACCCACAAGTGGGCTGTAGTACTATAACTTTCCCGTCCTGCCGGAAAAAAAAATCCATCGTCCTCTATCTCGCAGATGATTTGATCCTTCACGATCGGCCGCAAAATCTAGTAGGTAGGAGGACCTGGGTCAAGGACAACTCTTGGCTTGAACAAAGACATTGACACCGACACACTAACATCATATATTTATAGGACTCACCATGTCGGTAACACGAAAGCAGCTGCACCTGGGCTTCCCAAAGATCCTCGAGGTACAAAAGCAGGAAAATCCGCCCGCTAATCATGACAGTTGAGACGCGCCAGATAGCACCGAAGTATAGAAAGTATGGTGCATTTGTCGTATTGCGAACCACAGCGCGAGCACAAAGTAAGGTTGTTGGAACGCAGCAGCTTGGCGCTTGGGATATTTGGTTAGCTGTAATGGGACGAGGAAACAAGAACAAATATCATCACTCGGCCGTCGCCTGTCGTATCTATTCACTTGCAAGAGAAAAAATATATACTCCGTACTCGCTAAAATTCCAATGTAAAACCACCAACTCTTTGAACAAATATCACCACCTCGCCCTCCCCCACTATCCCCGGTATGCTCCTATGACCACCGCTTTCCTATCCCTCATCCCCTCTCACCCATCCGTGCCGGCTCCTCTATCACCACAGTCGACATCGGGTTTAGGCTAATATATTCGTTCGTTTGATGGGCTATACTTGCTTGGCTGGTATGTTGGCGTATTACACTGGTGAGTCTCGCCATCCACTAAAATCTCGGCTGCCGACTGTGCCTCAGAGGGCCTGGTTCCGTTCAGGTGCGCAAGGGTGAATATCAACATGTAAAATCATGAGGTCCGATCTTACCACTCTCTACTGTGGATACTGGCTATTCGGTCGCATTGCAAATACTTTATCCTCATCTCGGCTCTTGCATATCGGCTGTGGACCTGTGGTGATGTCCTCCGGCTTGGACGATCACTTCTGGGTAGCGGTACGCGCAGATAGAACGGTCTTCAAAAAATTGTTGAGTGCACAGCTCGACACGTCATGCAGCCTCCGACCCCATGCCATCGCCAGAAGCGCCATCAACTCCATTCTGCACATTGTTAGGAATGGTGTCGCAAGGCTCACACCGTTGCTGGTGCTGGGTTAGGTGTGCACGTCCAGTTCCTGATCTTTTTTAGTTTGGTTGCGTATGGTACTTCGATGCTGGTGTGTTGGGCAGGGGACAATCGGTGAGTCTAGCCTTGTTGTGCTATACCTGTCACTGATTGCACCTTAGGTCCCGGGTGTATATCGGCGTTTGGAACCACCTGGTCCAACCTGGTCGCTTTTTACCATAGATTCAGAGTGTTCCTTCGCATCAATAGAATCGCGTCCCGAATGCCTCGGAAACTTTCAATATTTCATTCCGCTGACAATATCCAAGATGATAAGAGGATAGGCGTGAGATCAAGACACCACAGACACTTGTATTCCAATCCTGTGCTGAATGCGTCGAATATTGTGTGAAATCTGGTCGCCCTGAATACATTGATAGTGCGCCCGAGGCCGCGGTTGAGCAAGAGGGTGTGGTTCGTTGACGTCGCCCAAGTAATAAAGCTGACGGCCCAACCCTCAATCCCCAATTCACCTGTCGAGGTCCGAGTAGGGAGAGCTCGTAAAAGAGTGCATAATGCTTCAAACAATGGCTTATTTTTGATGCTACAGGAATAACACATACAAGAAACTTCCAACCTGGTCACCGTGGAGACTTCCTCTATCCGCTGTTCCGACCCCTCCATGCTCAAAAACGCCCGATGCTGTTGCACCAGTATTATTTAGCAGGCGAGCGCTTGCAGTTCATATAATAGTGGGGTATCTGATCTCATCGCACTCATATCAATTTCGCCCCATCAGCCGTGCTGTGCCTCACCCATCCGACTGGGCGCCTATCCAACTCCCACCAACAGTGATTGCAGGATATTAGAACCCGTGACTGACCTAAAAATAATAGCCGTGTTTGCAAATGTGCATCAAAGACAGGTATATCGCCCTGGATAGCCTCTTTGGGCGCCACAGTATTTATGTGCAACTTAACGGCGGAACCACCAAAAAATACCGCTCGGCGCTGTGGGGGTGCGGTTGACTCACAGAAAATTTATGTTCACACAATTGTGTTGCGGCGCTTGAACTTAGAATCGTATCACATGCATTGTATAGCCCCATTGACACAGCACTTCTTTCATCCGCCTGTGAATAGACGATTGTTTTCCTATTTCCTCATTCGGATGAACCTCCCCCCATTCTAAGCCTACTGCCCTATGGCTTTCTCCAACGCTAGAAATGTTCAAATCGACCGATCCACGTTCAACGATGTTCAGGGCAACATCAACTACCATACCCGAAACAACCATAACACCTACAACCACACAGTCCAAGGAGATCAGCACATCAACATCCATGGGGGGCACGATATTCGCAACTACGGTATGGAGCCATCTCTTAGATCAAGGATCCTTACAAAGTATCTTTGCCAGTCCATTCAGCTATGAAGGACCACATAACCACGGACGCCTTTCACGATTCTGATGCGCGACGTGACCCCTCAAGGTGCTACCCTGGCACACGCGAAACCGCACTTAAGACCATGTCTAGCTGGGTTCGGAACCCGGCCTCGCGTTACCTCTGGCTGTATGGCCCAGCAGGCACAGGAAAGTCTGCGATAGCACAGACATTCGCCGAGCAGTGTCATCAAGATGGGACCTTGGGAGCGACCTATTTCTTCACTAAGGGCTCAACCAGTGGCTCGCCCCGGGGGACACCACCCCTCTTCTCCACTCTCGCGTATCAACTGATGTCAATGTTCCCCGGCCTGGATACCCACCTCTTGGCAGCGATACACGCGGATCAAACAATTTTTGAGAGGTCATTGGGCGCACAGCTTGATAAGCTCATCGTCCAGCCATTCCTTAAACTTACTGACGAATCCGCCTCGGCAGTTGTTATTATTGATGGCTTGGACGAATGTGATGGCGACTCTATCCAAGGGGAGATTGTGCGGCTGATATTGGGCCTCGAACAATACCCGCTCCCTCTCCTGTTCCTGATTAGCAGCCGCCCGGAGTCTATGATTCGACGTGCGTTTAAATCATGCGTGTGCTCATCATTGGTCCATCTCCCACTTGATAAAACATTGCATCCGGATCATGATATCCGCCATTTCTTGCACAACGAATTCGAACGGATATGTATGGAGATGGGTCACCATGGGCCACTTGCATCACAGCTCCCTTGGCCATCGGCTGAGAACATCGAAAAGCTTGTTCTCAAGAGTTCTGGGCATTTCATCTACGCAGTCACAGTTATCAGGTTCGTCCAGGAAGACTACGCCCACCCAGTGGACCGGCTCAATATGATTCTACAAATCCCAAACGGGACCACCAGCCTTTCGGCCGAGAACATCTTTGCTGACTCAATCGCTTTCCAGGAGTTGGATAGGCTATACCTTTATATCCTACGCAAGTACCGGAATAGGGTAGAGCTAACACATATCCTGCATGCTATCGTGCATTTTGGCCATGGCGATTCACCTGACCTTGAGATAATCTTTGGCCTCACGCCTGGGGGATACGCATTATGATGGAAGGATTGCATTCCATAATCAAGGTCCCAGCGGTTGATGATATAGCGCTCCGATTCTGGCATGCCTCATTCAGGGACTTTCTCATCGACCCAAAACGTTCACAGGAATTTTATTTTGAGTCCAGACATTTCAACGCTGAACTGGCCTGCGCATACATGCGCCTCATTGCTATGTGAGCGTCCAGCTCCAATATCTTTCTCTCCTTTGAATAATTCGCCAGATTTTCACCTATGAAGTCCAAGTATCCGTTGACCATAGCTGTGCGTGATCTAGGGGCTTGCCTCGAAGCTACCCGGGCGTATGCTGGCCTGCTCCCCGCGACTTTGGGGAGGCTCATTAGCGTCCTCGCTCAGGAATTAAAATCTAGCCTGCCATGTCTTTCCTACTCAATATTAGATTTTCTATTACGAGGTGTCCTGAAGGTAATCATAGGAGCGATCCTGTGACTTGGATGCGAATATTGATTTCACACCCAGGGATTCCCGGAGGCTGACGCTGAGCGCAAATATTGCGAAACTATTCTGCAGCAGCTCGAGCCTGAGCTCTTAGGATTGACAGGGAGTATATTTACTATCCTTCGCGTACTTGGTGCGATCAGTGCTGTGCAAACCCACTGGGGCTCCGAGCTGTTATCCCTGCCAGTAGAAGAGGTTGGCCGGTTCATCGGAGTTACCAATGGAGAGGAGGTTTTCCAGAAAACTCTGAACCTTAGCTATAGTGATCTTGCTATTGCGCCGGCGTGGTGGCAACCCATTGAAGAAATCCACACAACCCTATCCCGTTGGCTCTTGGCCCACCATCAGCCGAAACCAGCGTATATATGGGGTCCAAAATGGGTAGCGGTGCATCAGTATACCTGGGCGTGGGCATGGGATACTTACACCTCCCAATATTTCCCCCACGCCCACATGAATCTCGTGCACCATATAGATTTTAATTATGGTTGCCTGCGTACATTAATACTAGAATTTCATCAGCCTTCGTGCGTCCCACCCATCCTCCTTCTATATACGAATATTGAATATCACCTCCGGTAGAAACCTCATACCCCCCCTGACATGGCGGACGCTTGAATATGCCTCCAGGTCACTCATCTCCTGTACTAACACACACCAGCCGTGGTTCGATTTTGCGGAAATAATTGAAGAGATTGATTTTTCTTCTATATTGCGAGTCCTCCCCGACCTCACCGCCATATGTTGCCCAAGGCTGTGCTATCTTCATCAAGGGCTGGACGGGCTATACTACCGTCTGCAGGCCAATGGACGCTTTGCTGATCTCCCATTACCCGGGTTCCACAGGGCCCCTATGCAACGCTACCAGAAGTTCCTTGAAACTATATACTCCCGACTGTTGCAAGACCCTCTCGCATCGCGCGTCACCCCAGTTATCTATGCAACATTTGCACCATTGACCCCCCAGGCAATAACGCTATTGCTTGGCCTCGACCCAGGAGAGCTGGACCACTCGGCGGCTATGCAAGGACTATTTGGTGTTGGGCCCCACACATTAGAGTCAGATGGGAGATTAAGAATCCCGCGTTCACTCGGGGTACTGCTCAAGATGGGTCGTGTGAGATTACAGCCTAGTCAGGACAATGAGAATGGGAACATCGATGAATGGATGTGCTACGCCCATGAGTATCTGGCCTTTTCCTGTGCCGAACACCTTTTATCATGGGTTAATCCTGGGGGGCAAATCGACCAGGATGATCTTGGACGGTATGCAAGGCAGTACTGGAGCGACCACTTGAGGCACGCGAAGCCATCAGAACGGCTCTTGGAGATCTTGAGGCAAGTGGAGATACGCAGACGCGACATAAAGCCAGTAATTCAATGGCTTGAGGTAGGTCGTAAATTTCCTGTTTGCCCACTCGTAATCACACCCGATACATTGTGGTTGTAGGAGAGCCCCGAGATACCAGAAGATGTTCTCGACCGCTGGCATGCTGCGCGAATAGACCATGGCATGATACATGATCCATCTTTGGATTTGGGAGGAGCAAAGAGTTGCTATTTGGACCAAGCCCTCGAAGGATGGCGTTCCTTGCGACTGAAGTTTCGCGCGCAAGAGCACACACCCGATGTCGCCATCAACCTTCCCTTTTTTTCGTCGGCCGCAATACAAAATGAAGTGTTTCGTCGGATTGGATTGGATACTAGTAAGACACTAAATATATAAAGTACATAACCCAAGTTAGTCATTCTATCTTGTATGTAAACTATCCGTCGTGTTAATAGAATTACGTCCCGGAACATCCTAGATACTTCATACTGCCCCTTGCGGCAGTGTACGAGGGACTCACGAGTGTCTTGATATGCGATGATGGAACTCGATAATCATTTCCCCGCTGGCACCCTCGCAGAAGAAACGGCCGCCCCTACCTACTCACAGATGACAGCTAACCGCAGTACCCAGTGGTTTTCCCCAAGTTCGCACTGTATGGAGCCTGCTCGAGAATTCGCATATTAAGCGTGTGGCCGGAGCGAGGCGGTGATGCGGATGGTATTCTGACGCTGTACCAACGCGCGGTAACCAATTCAAGTCTTACTCGAGCAGCCTCGGGCTAAGTTTTTATCATGAGAATAACCATGACACAAACTTGATGGGCCATTCAAAGCATTAGCGATATCACTGGCTTCGAGGTTTACCCAATCCCTGGGCGCTCATCGCTCCTTCTTCGCTAATCTCATTCAAATGGGCCTGCAATGCTCCAGCTCGAACCCCAAACTTCCGCACCAGATCCTAGCATGAAAGTCCATCCACCAGCAGTTCACAGCGCACACCGGCACCCTACTAATACATGGAGCAAACCCAACACCGCAAGTTTCCACTTTTTCTCGCACACTGCGCTCGTCTCATCCCGTCTCACCCAAGCAAGACTATGAATGCTCCATACTCAAGCGAGATTTTCAAACTCACCACTGAGAAAGTCACTAACGTGCTGGAACCGTCTGTCCATCACGCTCCCAAACACTGACAGAAGTTTGGTCAGCGAAATTCACTTGACATGTCACTCCAATGTATGCAAAAGTTTCTCAATTTTCAATTAATTTCACTCAGTCTCAAGTGAATTTCATGCATGGGAGCGAATTGGATTCATGTAATCGCTGTCAACCTGTTTCACTGTCTTCTGAGTGAATTTCATGCTGGAGGTTTCACAGTTCTCAGTGATATTCACTCCCATTGAAGAAAAACCCATTCCATTGAGGTGGTTTTTACGAGTGAATTTCAATATAAAATGGAATAAATTTTTTTAAGTATTACATGGAAAGTAGCTAAAAGACAACATGATATATCTACACCAACACAAGAGTAATCATAAAACCTACATTGTAATTAGTCCCCGAGACAACATTCCCCTAATCACTGAAGGACTTACCAGTATTGTGCCTCGGCTGCCCCAGCGCACTCTGGCGATGGGTGCGATGCGCAGGCAGGCCGCAGGCGCGAGCCTAAGTGTGTTCTCGCGCATTGGCTCGACGTCAGGGGGAGGGGGGCGGAGAGAAGAACTTTAGCGCATCGAGGGCTGGATGCGGGCTGTGGGATATCTGAGTTTGGGGGTGCCTGCTTGGAGGGCACGCGGCGTGTGCAACAGGCCGTGGGTGCCGGGCATTGCTGGGCGTGAGGGCTCAGACAAGAGAGCGATCTCGGGGACGTGTGCTTGGGGGTCTGGCGGGATTGGGCATGGGAGTGCATGCGGCGAGGGAGTGACTCTGATGGAATCAGGCCACGGTTCTGCGCTGGATTACGGGCTATATCAGTGTGGCAAATTCAGCAAGGGCGACCTGCCGTGTTGGACCCTCGAGGCCTTACCTCATGCCTGAGACTCACGATCACTGCGTTCACCTGCTCGCTTGAGTCCTACTTGCGGGTGGGCCATAGGTGCGAGCTCAAATGCATTCTCGCGCCCTGGCTCGGCGTTGAGGGCAGGGAGAAGACCGTCAGCGCGTTGAGGGCCGGGCACAAGTGGCGGAACATTCGGGCTCGTAGGTGCATACTGGGACGCAGGCGAGGGAGCGGTCTTGAGAATGTGTGCTTGAGGGAGTGGGGTCTGGCGGGACTGAGGACGGGAGCGTACATGACGAGAGTGTGGTTCTGATGGGAGTGGGAGTGTACACGGTGAGGATGTGGTTCCGATGGACGCAGACCACGGTTCGGCGCTGGGTTACAAGCTGTGTGAGCGCGGCAGGTTCAGCAAGGGCGACTTGCCGTGTTGGGTCCTCGAGATTCTACCCCATGCTCCCGACGCACGAACGTTGCCCCCTCTTGCTTGCCCAAGTCCCACTGCGCTTTGCGGGAGCGCAAGCACTGCCAACTGATAACGTCGAATGTATACGTGTCACCCGGGTGAAGGTGTCCGGCCGATGTGCCCGGTTTCTGGACGCGCTGGGGAACCTGCTGAGCTATGGGCTTGTGAGGGGGAAGAATGAAAAGATAGAAGACCATGCACCTGTGCGCAATGACGGTTATCAAACCCAGGTCAGAATACTAGAGCACCTCGCTCGGGAAGAGCCAGTGGCTTATACTCATGCAGATCCACGCGGCGCTTGTGGGATGCACACATGTCGAGATGGCGGATATCGCGGAGATGGACAAGCCGTTCTTGATGCGAAGGGTGGGTAGGTTTGGCGGTGCGATTTCTTATGTGATTTCATATTTTATGTTGGGGGCATGATGTCGGTCGAGCGGCGAGCATTGAACGTTGAACAGGTGGTTACAAGCAACGTGTGTAGGACTTTGCAGAAATTGCCGGTGGGAACCTACGCGTTGACGTCATGGAGTCATGTGATTACTCCGTTCAGCCGTTCAATGTTCAACTCCAAGCCATTTCAACCTTGGCTGCGATTATCAATGTATCATCCTCCCCGACGACGCTCTCTACATCACTACCCTACACCTGAATACGGAGATCGGCCTGTAGTAACAGCCCCACCTCGGGACCTGCATCCAGCGCTGCTGGTCCTCCACAGTCCCGCCTCAGCTCAACCTAGAGATGGCATAGCGAGCCGCAGAGGGGGGAGATCTGACAAAGTATGCTAACTGATCCTGACTCACGCCTGTACAGCCCGCAGCAGCCCTCTGGCCCTTCCAAGACGCGACCGCCCTGCCACATGGCACATTCTCCGTGTTCGACAGGATCCCGCATGTCCACTGCTTGAATATGCGCACACGCCCCCGCCTCAGCCTCTACATGGCCTTTTCGGTACGTGGTAGGTGCTCCACCTTGCGAAAAACACAAGTTGGCGATCGCGTCGCCTAGGAGGCCGCATACCGCAGTACCCCGCCCATCCGGCGTCTGTTTGCGCACCCACTTCCTCACATAATCGCTCGCCGACTCACACCCAAATCCCATAGCCGTCGCTCACCCACGCAGCCGCAACCAATCCCCATCTGGCCACTCGCAGGCCTGTCGGCCCACCTCTTGCAAACGAGAGATGTTTGAGGTAATCTATGTGCGACATATGCGCCCGAATCCTCATAACCTCCCTCTCTTGCAAACGAGAGTGTCAGAATGCCAGCCGCCTTAATCGGAAACAGGGGAGCATGCAAGGTACATGCATACTCATGCTCGCTGCCTCCCTCTCTTGTTTACGAGAGAGTTGGAAGAACGGCTTTTTATATTCATTTCCTACTAAGACTACTGCCATGTAACTCTTAATAGACATGACTTTTCAGATAATTTCAGTGATTGACATTTGCATCATATTCATATTTCTAGTTTCACATGGTTTCTCAATTAAAAATGAATGATATTTCTAGTGAATCATATTCACCTATGGCAGTTGTGGGCCAAAGTGAAATTTACTCAAAAGTTGATATGTTTCACACCCTGAGCGAATTGCAGTTTCACTATGAAACTGAGTGAATAGTGGATTTCACTCAAAAGTCAGATGAATTTCGTTATCCAAACTTTTGTCAGTGAAATTTCCTTATTCTTACAACGTTCGGGCGTGTTCTCAGACATAACCCATGCGGGATAATTGTTTCTCGCGGTCTCAACAATTCCAGCGCCAGCGTTAATTCGAAGTGCAAATAGTTGATCTGCTCTCGCCAAACATTCAGGCTCTCGACAACCAACTATGTACCTCGTCGTTGGGTATCGTTATTCGAATGCTAAGACTCAATCCTAGCAAGGTTAGTATGTGCGACGAGTCTGCCTATTTCCATCCTAACACCCGGACAAAATAGCTCGTCCTCACATCCTGGAAGGGTGATCCCACCAATCACACATATCATCTCGATCGAGATCGTACTCCAACATTTAAATTTAGAAATACCCCGTTGGCATGTTTTCTAAAAGGCATAGCCATATGTTTATTATTCTCATTATCCGATGATGAAAGGGCGACTGTCCCCTCGCTTGAAGTTTGAACGAAGTTTCGCCCATAGAAGCTACTACTGCCTGATGCTGGTGTATGCGTTACGTTTAGCGTTGGGACCGGTGATGCGTAGTATGTCAAGACACTTACTTGTACTACAACTTCCTCACGGCATCGAATATGAGCGCGCGTCGCGCTCGCCCATCGCGGAAAGACCAATGACGCCACACGTCACAGTTTTGCCCGAGGCGTATGGTTTGGGTGAAATAGGTTGCGCAGCCTCCGCTGATGCTTCACTCGGAAAACAGCTGGTATCGTCACAATCACAACAGCTACCGCATGTTTCGTGGTGGCAAGGCAGGGGGGAAGCTGGTAGTTGATATGACCCGCGGTGTACAAGTGCGAGTGACATGGGCTGGCGTGTAGAGTGGCCGGAGGGAAGAGGGCGTCGAGATGCGCCTTGCTTGAAGATACTCCATAATTACTCCCTCACCGGAATACTCCACCAAGAAAAATGCACGTTTTTCTTCCACCCACTCGCAGGACGCGGCTGTGTAGTTGTAGGCCCATGAGTGTCAAGTTCCCATCTGTACTCGAGGCCATGAGTGCCAGATATTATCGACGCCGCTCTGTCGTAGTATCGGAGCACACTCGCGCCTCTGGCAGGCGGGCCAATTGCGATGGTGAAGAAAGCCAAAAAAGCCGGGGATTAGCGTAGTGTGAAGAGGCTGCCAGAATATGTTATAAGCCTTGCGGGAACGGGCTGGCCCATGAGCTCAAAATGTAAGGGAGCTGTACTCACCGCATTAGGCGTATTAACGGAGAACGAACAACCGTGCCAATAACCCAGACCCGGCGCCCTTCGTGATTCCACCACTCAGCAGACGCTCCTGCGGAACGATGATTAATAAGACCGCACTAGTCGCAGAGGTGATCTCCATGTCAGTGTTGGACGGAGCTGGTAAGCATGTTGCAGCTGGAGTATGGCAGCTTGTTCGTCAGAGGGTAGGTCGGCGATTGCGGTTTGGAATGCGATGTTCGAGCACATGCAGGGCAGGTCTACCAGCTATAAGTAAGTAGGTCTTATCGCGAGAGGCATATAGGGCGTACAAGGACGTACAACCGCAATGTTCGCTCTAAGCGATGGAGGGGGCGGTTGTAACAGTTTACATACCATCATCTACCAACCTGAAAGATATCCAATCACGAATGAATCCGGACTATGGTATGGGGATTCTAGAGCATTGATACGGAGAGATCTATACGGTCATGTGTGTCGTAAAAGTTGGCTTGTGGGAAAGAGCAAAAAAAAACATGACGCAAACAAGTGTCTCTTGCCGCCGGCATCCATCACTCCTGCGTCTCTAGCTCTGGTTCCGCACTTCTCTACTGGATCCCAGCCTGGAATAACCTACCTAGTGGTAGTAAGTTATCGCGCTCATCCCATCTTGCTTTGGTAGCCCGAACAACGTCGACGTCCCATCTGTGCTGGTTCCTCTATTACTGCAGTTAGCGTCGGGTTCGGTCTGATTCACTTTCGTCTTTTGATGGGCCGTGCTTGCTTGGCTGCTATACTGGCGTATTACACCGGTGAGTCTCGTCATACGCTTCCGGTGTTGGGTCAGATATGTATGCCCAGGTCCTTATCTTTTTTAGTTTAGTTGTGCTTACACCGATATAGTACTTCGATGCTGGTGTACTGGGCACTCGTTGCACTGTACTTGTCACTGATTACCTTAGTTGGCTTGGTTTCGAGTATACATCACTGTTTGGAATCACCCGTTCCAGCTTGGTCACTTTCTATCATGGATTTAGGGTACTCCTTCGCATCAATAGAATGACATCCCGAATGCCTCGATGCCTCGGGAACTTTCGATATTTCATTCCTCTAACAATATGAGAGAGTGGGCGTAATACCAAGGCACCACAGACACACTCGCATTCTAATCCTGGGCTGAATGCGTCATATATTGTGGGAAATCCGTCCTGAATATATGATAATGGGCCCGAGTCCGTGCTTGAGCAAAAGGGTTCGGTTCACCAAGCGTCGCTCAAGTGATAAAGCTGACAGCCCAGCCCTCAAGCCCCAAATTCATCTGTCGAGGCCCGAGAGCTCGTAAAAGAGTACATAATGCTTCAAACAATGGCTTATTTTTGATGCTGCGGGAATAACATACAAGGAACTTCCAACTTGGTCGTGGGGACTTCTTCCATCTACTGTTCCAACCCTCCATGTTCGAAAACGGTCCGCAGCTGTTGCACTGGTATTATTTATCAGGCGAGTGCTTGCACATAATAGCTTTATGTACGCGTGACTAACCAACCACTAGTGTCATCCAAGATCCTGTGCGCAGGCAAGAGCCGAATCCTGATTCGTACTCACATCAATTCTGCTTCATTGGCCGTGTTGTGCCTAAGTCCATCCGACCAAACACCTATCCAACTCCCACCGGTATAGCGGTTACAGGACTAAAAATAATAGCCGTGTTTGCAAATATGCGCCAAAGACGGGTGTACTGCCCTGGATAACTTCTTTGAGTGCCACAGTACTTACGTGACGGCAGAAACACCGAAAACACTGCTGTGCAGGTGTGTTTGCCTCACAGAAGAGGTCAGTTTCAAAGTGCGATTGACGTTCCATCAGATGCTCACACATGTATAATTGTGTTGCGGTACTTGGACTTGGAATCACATCACATGCATAGTATCGCCCCATTGACACAGCATTTCTTTTCATCCGCTAAACGGTTGTCTTCCCATTTCCCCACGCGGACGAATCTCCCCCCGTTCTAAGCCTACCGCCATATGGATTTCCCCACCGCTAGAAATGTTCGAATCAAAAAATCCACGTTCAATATCGCTCATCGTGACATTATCAATAACTATCCTGTGCACGATACTCACAGCTGCGGTATGGAGCCATCTCAGATCAAGGATCCTTACTAAGTATCTTTACCAGTCCATTCGGTTATGAAGGACCACATCAACATGGACGCCTTTCACGATTCGGGCGCTCGACGTGATCCCTCGAGGTGCTACCCTGGTACACGCGAGACCGCGCTCGAGATCATTTCTAGCTGGGTTCAGGATCCGGCCGCCCATTACTTCTGGCTTTATGGCCCAGCAGGCACAGGAAAGTCTGCGATCGCACAGACATTCGCCGAGTGGTGTGAGCAAGAGAAGACTCTGGGAGCGACCTACTTCTTCACTAGGGGCTCCACCAGTGGCCCGCCCCGGGGGGTGCCGCCCCTCTTCTCCACTCTCGCATACCAATTGATGTCAAAATTTCCCGGCCTAGATGACTACCTCTGGGCGGCGGTAGACGCGGATCGAACGATCTTCGAGAGGTCATTGAGTGCACAGTTTGACAAGCTCATCGTCCAGCCATTCCTCAAACTCGCTTACAAGTCTGCCGTAGCGGTCGTTATCATTGACGGCTTGGACGAATGTGATGGCGACTCTATCCAAGAGGAAATTGTCCGGCTGATATTGGGCCTCGAACAGTACTCGCTCCCCCTCCTGTTTTTGATCAGCAGCCGCCCGGAGCCTGCGATCCGACGCTCGTTTAAATCATCCTCATCATCATTAACACACTTCCCACTCGATAAAGCATTGGATCCCGATGACGACATCCATTATTACCTCGTTAATGAGTTCGAGCGTATATATCAAGAGAGCCTGGAGATGGGTATGCCACCTGTATCACAACTCCCTTGGCCCTCGGCCAGAGACATTGGAAAACTCGTTGACAAGAGCTCGGGACACTTCATTTACGCAGCTACAGTCGTTAGGTTTGTCCAGGAGGACCACTCACATCCAATGGACCGGCTCGATGCGATCCTAGGCATTCCGGGCAAATCCACAAATGCTTTGGCCACGCGGAATATTTTCGCCCATTCAGCCGCTTTTCAGGACTTGGACAGGCTATACCTGCACATCTTGCACAGGGGTCGGGGTCGAGTTGAGCTGTCGAAGATCTTGCGTGCTATCATGGATTTCGACCCATATGATGCGTGGCCCGGTGATATTGAGACAATCTTTGACCTCACACCTGGGAGTGTACCAATTATGCTGGCAGGCTTACACTCGATCATTGACGTTCCTGTGGACGATGGGCCGCTACGATTCCTGCACGCCTCATTCAAGGATTTTCTTGCTGACCCAAAACGTTCAACCCAGGAATTTTACCTTGAGACTAGTCGCTTCAACGCTGACCTTGCCTGCCAATACATGCGTCTCATTGTTGAGTGCGTATTCAGAGTTGCCAATATCCTGTCTTGATATGAACCTCAGCTCATCAGATTTTCGCCTTCAAAATCTGGGTACGCATTGACAATGGCTATAGACGGACTGAGGGATTGCCTCAGAGCTACCGCCAACCTGCTCGTCGACACCCTGAGGAAGTTCACCAACATCATTATCCAAGCGCCAAAATCTATCCCGCCATGCCTCTTATATGTAATACTAGACTTTCTATTACAAGATGTTCTGAAGGTAGGCATGGAGGTGAATTCGTCATGATTATTGATTTCATTATTACACATTCAGGAATTCTCGGAGGCTGAGGCCCTGCGCAAGCACTGCGAAATGGTCCTGGAGAAACTTAAGCCCAGGCTTATCGAACTATCGGATAGCATGTCGACTATCATGCGCGTCCTTAACACAGGCGACCATCTGTTTGAATGGAGTGTGAACATACTCGGGGATAGTCTGAGGATCATTGGCCGGCTCATTGGGGTACCAAGCAGAATTTTTCAGCACACCATCCTGAACCTCGATGACATCCCGGACAAAAGCACCCCAATGTACTGGAGTCGACCACTCATACAGATTTACAAGGGCTTGCATCGCTGGTTCTTGGCCCGCTATCCGCCAAAGCCAATGGATTTACAGCGACGGAAATGGGTGGCGGCGCATCAATATACATGGGCATGGGCATGGGATACATTTGTCCAAGTCCCCAATGAATCCTATAATCCTTACTCGGATACGGATGATCCTGATATGGACTCGATATATAATTCTTTTGCGCGTGAAGTGGATTGGTGTTATATCTGCCTGCGCACCCTAGTACTTGGGTTCGACCAACCGCTGTGTGTACCGCCATCCTTCCCCTCCTCTGTGTATCAATCCTAAACACTGCCTGTAGGAATCTTGTCCCTCCTCTGACACAGCAGTTACTTGAACGTGCCTCCGAATTCCTTGACAACATCTGCCTGTCTGATTGGCGGTGGAGCGGGAAGGAGGAATTCCATGCGATGTCAGAGATAATCGAAGAGATTGATTTCACTTCTGTGTTGCAAGCCCTCCCCGACCTCACCGCCGTATTTTGCCCCAGGGTGTATTATCTTCATAAGGGGCTCGATTCCTTATACTATCGCCTACAGGCTGATGGATTTGCCGATCCTCCATTACACGAGTCTGAGAGATGCATACCACACTACCAGGAGTTCCTCGAAACTATATACTCTCGGCTATTGCAAGATCCCTCCACATCACACACGGTATCACTCTTTTATGCGATGTTTCACAAGTCGCCCCCCCTTCGGACTATAGCACTGTTGCTTGGCGTCGAACCAGCGGTGCTATATAGTTCGGCAGCTATGCAATGTATATTTGGTATCAGGAGAGAAAGCAAAGTGCTCAAGGTGTCGCTTTCACTTGGGGTACTGCTCAAGATGGGCCGCGTGAAATTGCAGCCCAGTCGAAATGGCGACATTGATGATTACATGCGCGGCGCCCACGAGTACTTGGCCATTTGCTGTGCGGAATGCCTAGAATTGTGTGCCGATCCTGGGGACGAGGACGATTCATGTGGCTGGTATGCAAAAAAGTATTGGAGCAACCACCTAAGGCGTGCGAAGCCATCGGAGCGACTTTTTGACATATTAAGAGAGGTGAAAATACACAGGTGTGATATAGAATTGGTAATTCAATGGCTTGAGGCAAGTTTCAAGCTCAATCTATTTGTTCCGATGCTCATACTGCCCCCGGTGTTCTGGAATTGCAGGAGAACCCCGACGCACCAGAAGATATTCGCATTCGCTGGCATGCTGCGTGGGTAGACCACAACATCGGATATGGCTCAGCATTGGACAAAAAGGAAGAAGTCCGATGTTCCTTGGACGAAGCCTTCCAAATCCGACTGGAAATTCGTGCGGAAACACACATGGAAACAAAGGATCGCGTTTGGCCAACGTTCTACTGAGTTCTTCTACCACAACAATAGAATTACATCCTATGTGTTGTATGCTACAACTTGTCACCTTACTATGGCTCGAGGGCAGGTATGTTATTAGCTCATCCTAATATATTTCCCTAGTATTTGCAGTGTGAATCTTGGGTCGTCGGTGTAAGAATCTTCCTCCCCACGGCAGCGCGTAATTTGCTGTAAGCCCTGAGTCGGACTGACGAAAATGCTAATAAACCACATCCCGATAAAACAGGGCACCGCTCCTCGACGAAATAAAAGATGGGATGAACACGCGGGTGCCGCAACCCCTGCCCTCCCAAACAGGTGCTACCTCCGCTCATCCACGGCTCGGACGGCTACCAGTATTGGTTCAGTCATAGTTTCAGGATAGAGACCATAGGCATTGATCTGTATCAATCTACAGCTAAGGTTGCGTTACATGGAGCCCGTTTGAGGATTCGCGTATTAGGCGTACGTGGCTGGAGGTGATGGTGATGTGGGCTCTTTAGATCCTTTACTTGGGTGATTGGTACTGCTTACTCTATATATAATCTAGTAGCCATGGGTATTGTTGGTGCTAGGTGCGGTATCCAACGACAAACGGGGTAGATTGGCGTACGGGTTGCGTTCGTTGTTCATGAGTGGTTGGATTTCTTGGAGGGAGGGAGCGTGAGTCTGAGCGTCTTGGGTATGCGACGAAGGCACTCTGCTGCTGGCACATCCCTACCAAAGGGGCCATATGTCGCCTACACCTGCCCGCCCCGCAACGACGACTGGATGTTGTAGTATGAAAGTGATTGCAAACAAGTTTCAAGGCCGCTCGTGATGGGTGCATAGCACTGCTTGCGAGTAGACACGCATGGTTGAAAATATTCGTATCGTCGGCGCCGGTTACAGGACCCTTAAGCCAGAAGCGGGCTGGTTGACGCGGGTATCCCTGTGGTGTATGGGGACGGGGTATGGGTAGTATTCGTGAGCGGCTGAGCGGATGAAGAGATGTTACATGCTCAAACTCCCCCATCCCACCAAACGCCGAACATATTCACCCACTCATCATGGCCGCACGGTTTACCAATAAATGCACAGTGTACATTGTACACGGGAGGAGGCTAGTGCGTGATTGAGACAAGAGTGGGAGGAAATTGTGATTGGGCCCGGGCTGCCTGACGCCGCGATTTACAAATGACCTTTGCTCATTCTCAATCACAATCCGACTACGATGAGCAGCTATAACAGGATAAACGGCAAGTACCACCTCCAGCGCAGGATAATCGCGTTGTAAAACGCTCCCCAGCTTCATTCAACCATGCGTTAGCCCACCCTCCACCCTTGTGCTGGCGTAATTTATCGCAGTTATTCCAGTCATACGCGTAGTGGTTGGGATGTGGGCGGAGTAAAAACTTCGCGACTTGGATGGTCGCTGGTATTATTTCAACGTTGGATCTGCTGCCAGTCGAAGAACCGCTGCGCATGCAATATTTTTGCGGCAGGGAGGTGGGAAGGTGGAGACCCAGTAATTGCGGTATTCAAGTACGAGTGACGTGGGCTGGTGTCCAGGGTGGCTAGAATGGAGAGGAGTCAATGAACGCCCTGCTGGTGCGATAAAGGTACTCCATCATTACTCCCCTGTTACACAGAAGAAAAATGCGCATCGGTTCAATTCGCTCAAATGCTAAGCGCGAGTCGCAGCGTGATGGCTGATCGGGTGTGAGGGTGTAGCTGCGGGGCTATAAATGATGGATACTGATCTGTACCAGTCTGCGTTTGAGGTCATGCGGTGGAAAAGTGAGCCGCGCCTGAGGATTTGCGCATTGGGCGCGCATAGTTAGAGCGAGGCGGTGGCGTGGGCTCCGCCGACACTTCTTGACGTGGGCAAAGTGTTGTTCTAATCAATATCCTGCTCAAGTAGCTGCTGCGCATGCAAGCATTTCGTAGGGGCCAGGGGAGGTACTCAGGAACTTGGTATGGGTATTAGTGCACTGGATGTGGTGGAGAGAGCTGGGAGAGTCTGAGTTCGGTGATAGTGACCCCAAGTTACACCACTCAATTTGACAGCGGGTCATGGTCGGCGTGATGTATGACATGCGAAGTCAGTGAGAACAGGGGAACGAGGCCGACAAGTAGTCTGGTCGTCGGGGGCGGTCTACAGAAGCGAGGCAGGCGGGTGTCTTGGTTATGGAGATCGAAGCCAGGAAGGAAGCGTCACGTACTCGTTAACGGTGGTACTACAGCTCTCCTGCTCCACCGAGCAAAAAGCGCGCCCATCCTCGTCCCCATCCACCCTCCCTGTAAATGATCGACAATACTGATCCATCTTGGATTCGCGCCGTTGGTTGAAGGCAGCCCTGAAAAAATAGCGGGTAGAATCGGGTTTGGAGTCAAGGACTTGAATTGAGATGAAATTGGGATCGGCGCACCTGTGGCCGGGGCTCACCATGCCAGTAGCGCTTGAACAAGCAAAGAGGTCGGATCTAGACTTTGAGATTTCTCGAAGTGTGGAACCGGATAAAACGCGTCCCGCGCCTGATAAGTGCATCAATTGGTCCCGTCCCGTCATCAGCAAGGAAGTATTCAGCGAAAAAAAGACGAGGGTTGTGATGTTTCCACTTTTGCACCGAATCTCAACCTGGAAGATCATCCAAATGCCGGCACTATACGTAGAGCAAATCTCGACTCTGAGGCCCCTGGGGAAGCCATATAACTGAGCAGGCCTTGGAATCGTACGTCTTTATCAATGTCTGCTTTCGAGCTTGCAATTCCTCATTTCCTCAGGTTTCGCGCGTTCCTAGCGCAATCGACGTGAAGCAAAGGCCGTTTCACCGCCTCTAAGGCCAATGTCACGCACAAAAGGTTGATCCGAAGTCATTTAGCTCGCGTTCGCAGCCCAGAGGCCAAGTATTCGCCTTTCAACGACAGGTATGTATCTTGCAATACAGTACTATTGTTTAAACGCTGAGCCTGGATCCCAGCGTATGCGACGAGCTCAAGCTCCATTGATGTAGTGACTTCAGCACCGACTGACGCGACGGGCACCGCAACTCTGACGACACTAAAACACCTTTTGTGGAAACTTGAGGCGCACTTCTAACTTCATCTTACCACTCGCGCCGTGCCGCTAAGGCATCAAAACGCGCCCACTGAAGTCTAATGCATCGCCAATACCTGTGAAATCTCAAGCGGTGAAATTGGAGTGGGCTGCGGGCCTGGATGTCGATCACATCGCGCAAGATCGTGTACCACAGCAGACTGGAGCGGCCAGCGAGGGTTACATTACAGCGCTAGGCTAGGCGTATGCGTAGTCCGAAACTCACGCGGCTAGCTTTCATTTTTAGAGGTTCGAGGCTATTGGGAGGAAATGGTTGAATGGTTGTTTTGCTATACCCGGGACGCACATCGCATAGGTCTGGTATTGTCATCCGTTTGCTTGTTCTGTATGTTCACTGATGTAAAGATTCCATCCCTCGCCTAGACGAAGTTGCTTGAATTGCCTACGCCCCCGTAGGGTAGATTGAGTGGAACACGGAGTCTCTCACGCCCATTTTTCACCCCAGTCCTGGGCAGTTAACACGAAGAGGCAATCAAAATCCTCCAGCAAATTCACATACCGTGCGCGTGGATTCCACGCTCAGTGGTTACGAGACAGCAATTGCGAATTCAGGTATTATAATATCTGTTGATGATGTGGATATAATATTGAGACTCTGACAACATCAAAGTATCCAGAATCAAATGGCTCTCCGCTCTGGGTTCGCCTTCCGCTCGCCCAGCGCCAACCGAACAGCGCCATGGCAGGGATGTTCTACCCTGTTCAATTTGGCTACGCTTACTCTGATATAGTGCACCGATGCCGGTGTTGAGGTCAATCGGTGGGTCTGACCTTGTCAAACTGTACCTGTTGCTGATTACACCCCAGTCGGCTTAGTTTCTGGTGCATATCAACATTTAGAGTGACGCCGCTCAAATTAGTCACTATCTGTCCTGGTTAGGGTATTCCTTGGCATAAATAGAATCACGCTCCAGATGGTTTTTAATATTTTGTTCGACTAACAACAATGTGCAAGAAGATGTGGACGATTGAGATCGAGGGCACGAGACGAAATAAACGATCACGGTATGAACGTAACATCAATGTGCCACATGCGCCTGCGTCGTTCTATCAGCAACCTAAAAATAACGACCATCACCTCAAGACATCGGATATAAGTATATCGCCTACTATAAATTCAAAGCACTTGCTTGTCACAGGCCAACGATGGTAGAGTATCGGGAGAGTGCCATTGCACGCATCCGCGATTGGCTTGCAGAAGGGGTTAGTTGCAAATTATGATTCGGATGTTCATAGAACTTAATTCGTGCTACAGTATTTGAATTTAGAAGTACTTCACATCACACGCATGGTCCCTGTCACCCCCGACTGGCACAGCCATCTTTTTAGTGGAGTGTTCGGGTTGGCCATTCGACCGAGTAGTCGCCGCCTCTTCTGTTTCTCTTCAAAGCTTGCTACCATATGGCTTTCTCCAACGCCGCAAATTTCCAGATAGATCGATCCACGTTCAACGATGTCCAAGGCAACATCAACTGCCGTATCCGAAACAACCACAGCCGAACCTACAACCACACAGTCCAAGGAGATCAGCACATCAATATTCATGGGGAGCGGGACATGCGCGGCTGCGGTATGTAGATATCCCTCTGACTGAAGAGTCCTCATCAAGTATCTTTGCTAGTCCATTCGGCTATGGAGAACTATATAAACACAGACGCGTTTCACGATTCAGGTGCCCGACGTGATCCCTCAAGGTGTTACCCCGATACACGCGAAGAGGCACTTGAGACCATTTCCCACTGGGTTTGGCATCCATCCTCATATTGCCTCTGGCTGCATGGCCCGGCGGGAACGGGAAAGTCTGCGATAGCACAGACGTTTGCCGAGAAATGTCATCAGGACAGAACATTGGGAGCGACCTATTTCTTCACCAGGGGTTTGACCAGTGGCCCGCCCCGAGGGCCACCACCCATCTTCTCCACTCTCGCATATCAATTGATGTCAGTCTTCCCTAACCTGGACGAGCATCTCTGGGCGGTGATACACGCAGATCGAACAATCTTCAAGAGATCGTTGAGTGCGCAACTGGACAGGCTCATTGTCCAGCCATTCCTCAGGCTCGTCAACAAATCCACCTCCGTAGTTGTCATCATTGATGGTTTGGACGAATGCGATGGCGACTCTATCCAGGGAGAGATTGTGCGGCTGATATTGAACCTCGAACAATGCTCACTCCCCCTTCTATTTCTGATCAGCGGCCGCCTGGGGCCTGAGATCCGACGCGCATCTAAATCATCCCCGCGCTCATCATTACTCCATCTCACCCTCTGCGGCGTCCTGCCTTGCATATCTAGTATGGAGTACGTCGGTGTGCCACACACTTCTGGGTGAACCATCATGAGCCCAGCCTGAACAGCAGCCCAGGTTTCAACGGACTCGCGCTCCAATCCTGGACTGAACATCTCGCGCAACGTGGAGTGGAGTATCGATGCCATAAGCCGTATGGATTCTCACTTCTTGTGGCCATGTCCCGGGATACTGAATACATTGGTAGTGGTTCGAATCCAGCTTAAATCCACGTCTTGAACTAACTATCCGGCCCAGTGGGTTTTCCTTGTGATTCTCATGGCGACTTGAAGATGGAAATGAGAATGTACGCACTCACTTGGACTTGCGGAATTCTTATATTAACTTTACCCGACATAGTGCACTAGATATTGTTACACAGCGCGGGTGTGGTTCACGAAGCTCCACTTGGGTGGTAAACGCACGGCGGGGTCCCTAAGTCTTCGCCTGCTTCGGTGCAGCCTGATTGCCTGGCTGGACGATCCAATTCGACTTATTGCTTGATGGGCTGTCTTGGAGCTTTGAAGACTTGCCACAGTCGTAATTCCCTCAATCTAATCGTCATCACTCCCGTTCCTAAAAAATGCTGCGCGCTATGACATTTTAATTGTTGCGGTTGAGCAAGGCCCGCTCATCCGAGTTACAACGATGGGGATGGTTAATATATGAGACATAACAACAGTCACTACACATAATGTAGTATCAACGTAATATGAATGCTGCGCCGTTCTACCGCCCGCGCTGTGTTCCATTCGCCTAACCAAGAGCCCATGCCACTCCCACCAGCGGTAGTCCGCAGAAAGGATGTGTGCTGGGATCCGTGACTCGCCAACATTAACCTAAACATAACAGCCGCATTTCAACTTGAACTACGCGTCGGAGATCGGCGTATACCTACGGTAACTTTGCTAGGTGCGAAATCACTCCCTTACGACCTAACAATGGCAAAACGACTGAAAAATACTTTACATAGACATGCGGTTAAAGAGGTGAATATTGAATTGTTGGATGTTCACACGCACCGTCACGGTGATAGCCGTGCTCCAGTATTTAAATTAGAGGTACCCCACACACATCACATGCATATTTCCTGTTGCCATCCTACCGACTTTTCCCTTTGTCTATGAATAGACGGTTGACACCCTGTCACTTCTTTCCAGAACGAGCCCGCCCCCATAACTCGCTACCATAATATGGCTTTCCCCAGAGCCGCAAATCTTCAAATACACAGATCCAAATTGAACATCGCCGGTCGTGACATTAATAATTATCATGATGACCGCTGGAAGCAAGACACTCGTGGCTGCGGTATGTAGTTGTCTCTCAAACAAAAGGCCCTTATTGAATATCTTCGCCAGTCCGTTCAGCCATGGGGGATCACCTACACACAGACGCCTACCATGATTCAGGTATGCGGCGTGATCCCTCACGATGCTACCCCGGCACGCGCGAAGCCGCACTGGAGACTATTTCTCGCTGGGCTCGGGACCCGGAGTCGCATTGCTTCTGGCTACATGGCCCAGCGGGAGCAGGAAAGTCTGCGATTGCACAGACGTTCGCCGAGCAATGTGATCAAGACAACTTGACTTTGGGAGCAACCTATTTCTTCACAAAGGGCTCGACTGGTGGCCCGGTCCATGGGACGCCGCCTCTCTTCCCCACTCTCGCATATCAATTGGTGTTGAAATTTCCTGGCCTGGACGAGCATCTCTGGGGCGCGATAGATGCGGATCAAACGATCTTCAAGAGATCGCTGAGCGTGCAGCTTGAGAAGCTCATCGTCCAGCCATTCCTCAAGCTTGGGGACACATCCCCCCCCGCGGTTGTTGTCATTGATGGCTTGGATGAATGTGATGGCGACTCTATCCAAGGAGAGATTGTGCGGCTGATAATGGGCCTTGAGCGACACTCCCTTCCCCTCTTGTTTCTGATTAGCAGCCGCCCAGAGTTTGAGATTCGACGCGCGTTTGAATCATTCCCATCCCCGTCATCAGCCCGTCTCCCACTTGATAAGACATTGCATCCCGATCGTGATATCCGACATTTCCTTGTTAGTGAATTCGAGCGGATGTATGTGGAGATGGGTATGCCACCTGTATCACAGCTCCCTTGGCCATCGACCGAGGACATCGAAGAACTCGTTCGCAAAAGCTCAGGACATTTTATTTATGCAGCCACCGTCATCCGGTTCGTCCAGGAAGATCACGCCCATCCAATGGACCGGCTCGATGCACTTCTACAAATCCAAAGCGAATCCATCAGCTCTTCACCCACCGAGGGTGTAATTGCTAACTCAGCCGCGTTTCAGGAATTGGACAGGCTATACCTCCACATCCTGCGCAAGTATCGGAATCGAGCGGAGCTGCCAAAAATCTTGCGCGCCATTATGTATTTTGGCTTTCACGACTGGACAGCGGGGTCATCTGATGAAATTGAGAGGGTCTTTGGCCTCACACATAGGAGCATACATTTTATGTTGCGTGACTTGCACTCTATTATCAGTGTCCCTGTCAGCGGCGGGCACCCGCTCCGGTTCTTGCACGCTTCATTCAGTGACTTTCTCACCGACCCAGAGCGATCGCAGGAATTCTACTTTGATATTAACCATTTCAACGCTGAACTTGCCTGCGGATACATGCGTCTCATTGTTGCGTGAGTATCATTACAAATATCCTGTCCAAACACAACCTTAGTTCAGAAGATTCAAGTTTTCGAAGCCCGACTCCCCCGGGAGTTACATGTTGGGACTGGCAATACACGACCTAGGGGGTTGCCTCAAAGATACCGCTGCCCTACTCTCCGACACTCTGGGGAAGCTCATTGACATCGTCACCCAGGAATCTGAATCTACGCCGCCATGCCTCCTATACACAATAATTGACTTTCTATTACAAGATGTCCTGAAGGTAAGTACAGGGGGACGATCCCATAGTGAGTGTTGACTTCATTACTATACACTAGGAACTCCTGGGGGCTGAGGCCGAGCGCGAGTACTGCAAAACTATCCTGCAGCAACTTGAGCCGCAGCTCATAGAATTATCGGACAACATCATCACTATCGTGCGCGTAATTGGCGCGTACATCACTATAAACTATAGATACTCGATTCTGTCAACGGAGGAGGTCAGCCAGCTCATTTTTGTGCCCAACGGAGAGGAGATTTTCCGACAAACTCTGAACTTCGGTCACTATGAATTCACTTATAATCGGAACAATGGTGGTTATAATGAACCTCTCTACCAGATTTATAAAAGCCTATTCCGCTGGTTCTTGGCCCACCACCAGCCGAAAAAATTGTGCCCAACATCTGTAGCACTCCATCAATATACATGGGCATGGGCATGGGATACTTATGCTTCCCAGTATTTTCCCCCCCGCAACCCCAACTACTCCGAGTGCCACGAAGATTTTGTACACCATGTGGATTTGATATATGGCTGCCTGCGACTAGTACTACTGGAATTCGACCAACCCATGTGAGCCCTATCCATTATCCTCGGGCCCTCTGTACACCAATACCAAACATTATCTCATGTAGGAACCTCATCCCCCCTCTGGCACTGCGGTTGCTTCAGTGTGCTGCCAGGGGATTGAGCCTTAGGTCACCCATTGGGACTTTTTTAGATCACTTGCTGCACTTCAATGTTTTGGAATTAGTCGAGGCGATTGATTTTCCCTCCATGCTGCGAGCCCTCCCCAACCTCACCACTATATTTTGCCCCGGGTTGTTCTACCTTCATCATGGGCTTGATAAGTTATATTCCCTTCTAGATCCCATTCGTTCCTACGGACCAATACCACGCTACCAAAAGTTCCTTGAAACCATATATTCGCAACTATTGCAAGACCCCTTGGCCTCACGCGTGGTCCCAGTCATATATGCAATGTTTTTCAAGCCCTCAAGGCCCACATTCTCCCACGAGGCCCTAGCACTGCTTCTTGGCCTTGCGCCAGGAGTGCTATACCGTTCGGCGGCTGTGCAAGGGCTATTTGGTTTTGGTCTCCACGGGGAGGTGTTGGCACATGTGATCCACCGCTGGTCACTGGAGTTTAAGGTCCCACATTCACTCGCAATACTACTCAAGACGGGCCGTGTGAAATTGCAGAATTTTCACATTGATGACTATATACACGGCATCCATGAGGACCTGGCCATTTCCTGCACAAAATATCTCGCATCGTACACTGGTCCTGAGGGTTTGGGAGGCTGGGATCGCGAGCCTAGCTGGTATGCAAAGCGGCACTGGAGCCTCCATCTGAGACGTGCAAAGCCGTCAGAGCGGCTCTTTGAGACTTTGAGACAGGTGGACATAAGCGGGCATGACATAGAACTGGTACTTGAATGGCTTGAGGTACTGCCCCTGTTTGTTCACTTGTCCTTATACCGACTTCTTTGGGATTGCAGGAGAACCCCAATGCACCGGAGGACGTTCTCACTCGCTGGCGTGCTGCAAGGGAAGACCCTGGCATAATAAGTGTCTTGACCACATGGGAGGGAAACAAGAGAAGACTTGAAAACATGGAAATAAGGTGTTACTTGGATGAAATATTCCAGAAGTGGATGCGCCATCGGGACGCCGCAGGGATGGAGACGGGAAGTGATGAAGACAGCGAATTTTAGCACCTCCAAGAATGTATCTAGTAGGGAAAAGAAAACGACAATATCCCCTGAAGTTGAGTGTACGTGCGCCAGCGCCTTCCAGCGGACAGGTGAGCGAAGGGGGTCAGTAAGTTTGATCATATCATTCCCTTTTTGTTATTGGTCGCGCTTCAGATGGGTGATTTCATTCAGGTGCATGACGGTAGATGTAATTGTTTAGAATGATGAGGCTCAAGTTACTCGCTCTGTCGTGAATGTAAGTTACGTCTCCCGCATTAGTAGAATCACATCCTGTACACCTCAGTGGAACATGAACTCCTAGCACCCCTAAATCACCGTACCGTTGCTGAATGCGTATCCGTTGGTTGGGAATTGGACTGGTAATCCCTAGTGTCGGTGAGCAGCTGGCTTCGGATGGAGAAGGTGATATTACGTACTCACGAGGACTACGACTCCTGCTCCCTGAACGCGTTACTTCTATAGACTTCTATCCACCCACCCCATGAGCGATGAGTAGAAGGTTAATGAACGATGGCCAGACATCGTAGCGTAGATTGTAGACGAGTGATGCATGAAGCGAGATGCAGTTGCAGGGCCGCGAGGACTTTGCACCTGAGGCCGCGTTGCGTCACGTTGGGGTACATCGCACAACTGGAGCCCGCTCGAACGTCAAAAGGTTCGCGTTGTATTAGGCGCGCACGGTTGGGGTGCTCGAGGTCGACGGGTGCGGCAGGAATAGGACATTCGCGTGGTCATAGTTGGACATACGGCCTGGGGTCATTGCATCAGGCGCGCGGGCCAGTAATGAATCCGGTCCCGAACCGCGATGCCCAGGGTCAACTGCAAGTGGGTATGAGATATGTCGTAAATAGGAGAATAGACATTAAGGACGTACAACGCAGGACCCAAGAGCTTTCTCATCGCCATCCCTTTAGCCTAAACCATGGGTACTCAGGGCACATAGGCTGGCTGTTATGGGCAGTATTCGTGAGTAGCTGGAGGGAAGGCGGCATTACGCACTCACTATGACCCACTAAACCAAAACGCGTGTCGCCTCCGTTCGGGTGTTCATTCAAACTAGGCGGCGGCATTGTCGCGGCGCGGAGAAGTGATTGCAATCGTGAATCGCGCGCGATCATCCCTCTTGTATTGTTCTTGTTGGTGGCACGCAGCCTGCACAGCCTAGCGAATAGAACTCAGGCTGAAAGACGACTCTTAGGAAGAAAAAAATGAGATCGACACCAAGCACATGACACAGAAAGACGCACCATATCGGTAATACTGCATAAATGTCAAGGCAACGCCCAAGCCTCGAGCCTCCGAGTAACTTTCTCAAGGTGTAGAATGAGGCAAAAAGCGCCCGCCCGTTATCACGGTTGGTAACACTGACACATGTTGGGGATGGTTGGTAAACCCAGACCTAGCAGCCTTTGCGATCAAGCCATTTGGCGGGCGCTCCTAAGAGGGTGGCCGGTAATCGATGAGAGGCGTATGTGGCCTGGAGGTCCGCGATGATTGCAATCTGGAACGATGTTCGTGTACGTATGAGGACGTGATGGAAGAATTAGCTGAAAAAGCACGCGCCGTCATCTAGCAATCTGAAAGTGGCATGGGGATTCCTGGGCATTGATACGGGGGCGTGTGTTGCGGTTGTGTCACGGAGGAACGCAAGATGGAGTAAAACAGTGTGATGCGAACAAAAGCATTGCCGCCGGCTTCGGGTTTTTTACATCCAACCCCGACACACATCAGCACCCCACGTCTCCGGCTCAAATCCTGCACTTTTCCACCTAGCCTTAAAATTTCCGTCCAATGGTACTTATACGTTGAGAAAATGTAACAGGAGCTCCCACATCTCGTCCCATTTCACCTCAAACAACGTCAACGCTCCATACTCAAATAAGGCCGCTAGATTCATAGTTGGGAAAGCCGCACGATTGAGCAAAATCATTGAATTCCGAGGCACTGGGATGTATGTTTATATCAACCTCTAAAGTTTTCAAATTCCTCATTCCTCCAGATCCTACGCATACCTTGACGCGGGGCAATATTTTCTGCGTTTCGGCACTTCCAAACCCAACGTCAAGTGCATAGTGTCTATCCGGAATGATCTGGCTTGCGTTCACCAAGCGTCCAGGTTCTCGACAAATCAAGTACGTGTCTCATCACCAAGGACCGTGGTCCGAATGCTAAGACTCAATTTAAGCGCACGTTCGGTGTGCTCATTAACATAGCAGGCCCCAGCATGCGTGGACCCGCGGGTATTGAGACTTTGCTACAGGACGCGTTACGGCTCAGAGGATAAAACATCTTCAATTGAGAGCCCGGTACACTTCAAGTATTTGACCCCATCCCGCTCCGCCGTTAGAGGTATGAAACCGCGTTCGCTGAATTCTGGTGTATTACTGATACCTATCCAGGGTCTTGGGCAATGTGGCTACGAAATTTCGGCGCAGGCTCGAGTTCAGGAATTGAGTTGTGATTCACGGGTGAGCGGGTAGTACATCCAGACCAGGAAAACTCGTGGAACTACACCTTAGGAGACAGGAGGTTTATGGAGGAGAAAATGGACGCAATGCCAAACAATTGTACGTCGTGCAGGTCCGATCATTTGCTCTTTACCTTTACCAATACAACTCACACCGCCCAGACGAATTCGCTCGAACTACCAGCATTTCTTGGGTAGATTAGGCGGACCTCCACTCCTCCATCCAAGTCAGCTCTGGTCCCAGACAAAGGATCAGAATCCATTGCCTGCACTTTTGTGTAGATTAGGTGCACCACGTCCGAGTGAGTCCAATTTGCCAATAATATTGGACAATGCTTCATTCCGCGCATCCAGGCCGCCCCGGCTATCGCAAAGCCAGAGTGGAAATCTTCCAACAAGCTCCCTTGACCCCAGAACATACATACAGTTGCATCCAGTCCTGACGCCGGACCCAAGCATTCACTGAAAAGACGAAAGTGAAACGAAAATATGCCGCGGAGTTCGAGCTGAACGTTGCGGGATAGAATCGAAACCTCCCCGCAGTTTCGTATGCATGCACGGTTGCAGGGCCAATCTTCGCGGAATACCTGTCGCTCTAGAAGCTCCATCAATCTCAAGCTTAGCCAATTACAAAAGACAATTAGTGTTGGTGTAACATTCCAGCTTAAAACGACTACCGGCACATACGCACACGTCGAAGGCGGGTATAAGTAATGCCCACGACAAGTACCCAAATATCTACTCCAAATTACGATTCAATGTTTTTCCAAGCATTCAACGCGCGATCGTATTGCAACATTTAAATTTAGAAGTATCCCGTGCCCCGGTAGCATGGGTGTTTCCTGTCGCCATCAATCAGTCGACGGGGCACAGCTATATATTTTCAGTGTCCGAGCGATCGTCCCATGCCTGAACGAACCTTTCTCCCCACAAGCCACCACTATCTAATGCCACTTTTCCCTTACGCCCACGATTTTGAGATTCATGGATCTGACTTTACCAACATCAGTCTAGATTATAATCATGGCATTCAGAACTTCAATTTCAACAGTGGGGACCAAGACATTCGCGGCCGCAGTATGTCTTCCGGTTATCCTTTTAAATTGATCATCCAGTCACCAAGCACTTCGCCAGTCTATTCGGCCATGAAGGATCATATACGCACCGATGCCCTCCATGATTCGGGTGCTCGACGTCCTCTTTCAAGATGCTACCCTGGTACACGCGAAGCGGCACTCAGGACTATTTCTCACTGGGTTTGGGACTCGGCCCCGCATTGCTTGTGGCTACATGGCCCAGCAGGTACTGGAAAGACTGCAATAGTACGGACGTTTGCCGAGAATTGTCATCGTGATGGGACCTTGGGAGCAGCCTATTTTTTCACCAAAGGTTCAACCAGCAACCCCGCCCGGGGGCCACCACCTCTCTTCTCTACCCTCTCATATCAATTAATGTCGGTATTCCCTGGCATGGATGAGCACCTCTGGGCGGTGATATGCGCGGACCGAATGATCTTTGAGAAATCATTGAGTACGCAGATTGACAAGCTCATCGTTCGGCCACTCCTAAAGCTTGCTGGCAATGCCGCCCCCGCGATTGTTATCATTGACGGCTTGGATGAATGCGAGGACGCCCCTACCCAAGAGGAGATTGCGCGGCTGATACTTGGCCTCGAGCGATACTCACTCCCTCTCTTATTTCTGGTCAGCAGCCGCCCAGAGCCCGAGATCCGATGCGTATTTGATTCACCCTCGCGCTCATCAATAACCCGCCTCCCACTCGACAAAAAATTGCATCCCGATCATGATATCCGACATTTTTTGTACAAAGAATTCGAGCGGATATATGTGGAAATGGGGAGGCCACCTGTGTCACAACTCTCATGGCCCTCAGACAAGGATATTGAGAAGCTCGTTTGTAAGAGCTCAGGACATTTTATTTATGCGGCAACGGTTGTCAGGTTTGCCCAGGAGGACCACGCCCATCCAATGGACCAGCTCGACGCAATTTTACAAATTCCAAGCGAATCCGCCAGCTCTTCAGCCACCAAAAGCATATTCGCTGACTCAATCGCATTCCGGGAGTTGGACGAGCTTTATCTCCATATCCTGCGCAAGTATCGGAATCGAGCGGAGCTGGCAAGGATCTTACGTGGCTTAATGTATTTCAGCCATTGTGCACTTAGCGATATCGAAACAATCCTCAACCTCAGATCAGGGCGAGTACGCATTATGTTGACGGGTTTACATTCTATCGTTGATGTCCCTACGGGTGATGAGCTGCCCAAAAATTTACATGCCTCATTCAATGACTTCCTCGCCGACCCAGAACGATCGCAGGAATTCTACCTCAATCCTTGTCGTTTCAACGCTGATCTTGCTTGCTCATATGCGCGTCTTGTTGTTGCGTGAGTTTCCACTACCAGTGCTGCCAATACCACAACCTTATTTCACCAGATTTTCACTTTCAAAGTCCGGGTACTATCCGTTGACCATAGCAATGCGAGACCTAAGAGGCTGCCTCAAAGCTTCTGCTGACCTACTCTCTGACGCCCTGGAGACGCTCATTAATATCTTCACCCAGGAAACAAAACACACCCCACCATGCCTCCTTTACATAATATCGGACTTTCTGTTACAAGTTCTGAGGGTAGGCGCGTGGATGACTCTGATATTATTGACCTCATCATTACGCGTCCAGGAATTCCCAAATGCTGAAGCGGAACGCAAGCATTGCGAAACCATCCTGAAATGGCTTGAGCCGCAACTCGTAGAATTGTCAGACGGGATCTTCGCTATTCTTCGTACGCTCGGCATGCGAGCTGTTGCCACAAAATATGCGTCAGACCCTCTTCCGGTAGAGGTTCGCTGGCTTATTTCAGTTCCCAACACGAACAGAAAACCCGATATTTTCCAACAAATTTTGGGTCTGAGTCACCACGACTCCCCGCTGACCTGCAGTGGCAGGCGACACCCTTTCGCCAGATTTACAAAAAGCCTACATCGCTGGATCTTAGCCCATCGCCGACCAAATGAAGGGCATCCAACAGCTGCGGCGATACATCAATATACGTGGGCGTGGCATGGGATACTTATGCTTCCCACAACCCCCTCAAGCCGAATAACATCATCCCGTCCGGCATAGATTTTGTGCATTTTGTCGATTTGATATATGGGTGCCTGCGATTAATACTATTAGAAGTTGGCCAACCCCTGTACGCTCCACCCATTATTCTTACCGTATATCGATACTTACTAAATGTCACCTCGCACAGGGACCTCGTCCCCCCTCCGGTACGGCGGGTGCTCGAACGTACCCCCGAGTTTTCTTGCTCGCGCTTGCGCTGCCATGAATTCAAATACTGGCCGCACTTCAACCTTCTGGAAGTAATCGAACGATTGATTTTCCCTCGACGCTGTGGCCCTCCCCGACCTCACCGCTATATTTTGTCCCAGGCTATTTTGCCTTCATTTTGGGCTTGATGCATTACACAATTTCCTACAAGCCGACGGGTGTCCCGCATACCCTTACTACAGACCCGTTGTACCACGCTACCAGGAATTTCTTGAATCTATTTACTCTCGATTGTTGCAAGACCCCCTCGCATCACGCGCCGTCTTGGTTATATATACAACGTTTACGGAATTGCCCCTGGAGACAATAACGCAGCTTCTTGCCTCGCGCAGGGAACGCTATACGATTCAGTAGCGATGCAGGGCTATTTGGCGTTAGTTTCCGAGCGGGATGCACAGGATGGGTCACTAAGCATCTCGGCGTCACTTGGGGTACTACTCAAAATGGGCCGCGTGAAATTGCGGCCCAGCGAAGGCGGTGAGAGTGGTCGCATCGACGATTACATGGGCGACACCCACGAGTGTCTGGCCATTTCCTGCGCGAAATATCTTGCATCGTCCGCTGTTCTCAGGGGAAGGAGGGTCGAGGTAGTGCGAGTTGGTATGCGAAGCGGTAT
>JADNYI010000300.1:0-39780 GCA_015501065.1 Infundibulicybe gibba | reverse complement strand
TTTTACTTCTACAGCGCAATGCGCTCCGTAATCCGTAAAAATATCTCATTGCTGGTGGTGGGGAAAGGAGTAGGGGACGGGCGCCAGCACCGAAATTCGTAATAGCAACATTGCGTGCGGCGTGGAGGTGTGTTAGGAGGGTTGTAGACAAAGCAAGGTGTACATTCTAGGGGTGTAGACCGTACAATACGCGTAGGTGTGTGGGGGAGATTATACTTTGATTTCAGGATCGTTTCCAGAAACAGGTGCAGGGTCTGCTCGTAGATTTCTCCCGCTGATGGCCCATCAACATCGCAGCCAAGAGGAACTTGAAGATGGAACGCACTACGAGGAACACATGCTCGTTCTTTTTATGACGCACTCCGCGACGATGGCTTCGCGTCGTTCATCTTGTGGGGGGCTCGGCATTGCTGTAGATGGCGTGCGCATCCATTGACTAGAGAGAAGCACGAAGTCGGAGTTCATCGTTGTATGCAAGTATGGGCCTGCAGAATGGATCTACATTAATTAGGATTCATCTGGCTTCATGCGCCAAGCAAGAGGGGCACTAACCTTACTATTGCACGACCCGCACGCCGTGGAACTCGCCGCCCAGGACGAGCACCCACGTCATGTCGTATTAAATCAAGGGCGGTGGCAACTCAGAGTCATCGTGGTCATGCTGAATGGGGCGTTCCCAGACCACGACCATCTTGGCGGGAGGAGCGATACACCAGCTAGAAAAGGCGTTCGGAAGGAGGCGCAATGCTTTCAACATCGTCCGGTGACATAAATTCATGAACACGTCAGCCAAATAAGCTACAAAAAATTACGTAATTATGCAACTCCAAAATTGAAGAAACATGACCCACGGGGCACGGTCGCTCCAATTACGTCGTCTCAAGGTATGCAGATTGAACGGGTTTCAAGGACTTATCATCCAGATTGATATTATTGCGTCTACACACTGTTAAACAACCAATGAGAGGATCCTCCAATCATCAATTGCGGGAATGCGAATACCTGTCATCGGTACGATGTTCCACCGGGTGGCACCCGTCTCGGATCAATAATCCAATCACTGGGTATCATCACAGGAGCCCCAAATGCTACTAGAACAAAGAGCATGAGAATCCTTGCTTCGGTATCTATAGCCCACTGTCAAGCACTACCCTGCCTCCCGACACCTGGGATACCATGTGGTCACGGCAGTGTGCACCTGGATTCCCCGTCAAATTTTCCCAATGGATTTTTTCGTCCACTTGAAGACGCACTCGCTGATGTACGGACTACAAATTACCTTGTAGGTATGTGACTCTTGCTATTCCCTGGCTGCTCCTTCATTCATTGGGTCCAATCAGCGGCATCCGCAACCGTGATCATGTCAGCTGAATATCCGGGGATAACAATACCACATAACTGACGCGACCACTTTGGATTGCAGATTCGATCATATCATCACCATTGAGCAGGAGGTCTGATGTGCATTCCAGCAGACCCGCTCATATACTCACCGCAATCAGGTAGCGTTGATATGGCGCAGACCCTGGAATATAACAAGCCTTTTATATGTGGGTACCGCTGTAGAATGACCTTGCCCGTGTTTGATTTGTCGTTGGCATAGATTTGGGTAGCTGCCGTTCAACAGAGTCTCCTGCGTGTAGACTGATGTGTTTGCAGAACCGATATTACGCCTTGATTTCTCTAGTGTGAGCCTGAATATCAATGATTTTCTCTCGGATAGGAACCGTTTGTCCAGGATCTATTCAAGCTGTATGATTCCCCGCCCTTGGTAATATGGTGATGCTTAAGTGATGTTCTAGACATATTCCGTATAATGGATTCGAATAAGGCACGCCCAACCCTCCTGACACCTAACTATATATTAACTGGACTGGTGAATAGTCGTACGCTCAAAAGATCCAGCTAGTATGATATTGTGATACTAATCACGACGGGCTTGACAGATGCCTCAGATCTGTGACAGTAGGATATACTATTTTATTTTCTCCAATCGCCTCACGCACTCCCTAGTTTCAAGGCCTCAGTGGCACTGTTCTCGTGGCCACTGTTGACACAATTCTTGCATTCCGGTGAGTATCTAGGCTGGTTATTATTCGTGATTGATATTCGTCGACTTTTCAGAGTGTGGATTCTATATGAGAAGAGCCGAAAATTGCTGTGGTTTCTCATCGCTCTAATATCAGGTATGTGCGATTGCGCACCTTGAATTTTCTTGATGTTAGCATGCTGATATGCCCCGTCTTTGCACAGCGGAGTTCATAGCTATGTACAGCGCCATTATGACTTGTTTCTTCATGACTTACGTTTCGTCGTAGGACTACACTCACAGTAATGATTGTGTCTCCAATTTCAAGTGAGTTTGGAGGACCATGCGGCTTGGAACCATGCTTAACGACACCGATAGGCTTTCTCCATCTCGGGTGGGAATATCATCTCCTCTGATCGCCTAGTAATATCTGAATCCAGATAGGCCTCTCTTGGTTGGGTGCTGGCCTGCCATTAGTACGTCTATATACCCCATTATAACCCGTAATTTAAACATTACAAACACCAGGTGCATCCCCCTTGTTCCTATATTATTCTAGCCCAACAATGATCACGGCGTGTTCATTTCTTCCCCAGTCCGATTAGGCTCGAAGGCGGGCGCAATCCTTAATCTCGCTCTTATACAGTCTTTCATCATGTTCGTAATGACTCTCTATCGCTGTTTATTCCGGAACAACCAAATGCACCGGACACCCATCTTCAGCCTATTCTTGCGAGATGGTGTGTTCTGGTTCCTTGCTATCCTTCGTCAGTAAAAACCGTCCGCACTCCGTCTCGTTACTTAACCTCTCCCACCAGCAGTGGTTACTACACCCGATATCATAATAATGGCGCTTGCTCAGGAGGGTAACCCAGCGCTCCTTGAATTGATGATGGCGTTTGTCTTCCCGTGGTTTGAATAATGTGAATGGCTAATTTATTATATCTAGGCCTACTGTCACGTGGGTGGAACATTCATTTGCGGGGTAGCGGTTCGAATGAACTGCTGATGATTCACATTCTACCAGGATATACTCCCTCGTCGGATCGCGGGTCTTGTTGAATATCAAGACCCTTCTCGCAACCAATGAGGTCCTGGACACCACCAACTCGCTTGCGCTTAGGACATTTGGAGATCACACGACGGAATTTAGGGCCGCCACTCGCTATAGTGATTGCACGATAGATTTGGAAATAGGCGAGTCCAAGCTGCGCTTCCTTGCCCCCCTTCGACTTTCTGACGCGCTTTCTGGCTAGTTTCGAGGTCCAGGTACGCGTGAAACGAAGCAACCTTGGTGGGGTCTCGTTTTCTTCGTACTCAATAGCTGAGGTATGCCATGATGTCACATTGGTATGGGATGGCGATGCCCTGGAATCGAGATATTTATATTTGACGTTTCGAGAGCCGCCCTTTATTCCCTCAGCTATTTTTAGGCCCTGTCGGGTACACTTCTATTTGATTCTTCCTATATCATATGCGAGAATATCGGCTGACCCGGCAAATTGAACTCCAAAAAGAGATGAGAGGGCCGGCCCATTTAGCGCCCAGCAACTCACCCTAGGGACTATGCGTCATCCTGTTGCCGACCGGTCAGTATCATGACCGGGAAGGCAAGGGGAAACACGTCATTAGGGCGTGTGCTCGTTCTTCTCCGCGACCTACTCCATAATTATGGGCCAAGCACCGCTGTAATCAAAATTCCTTCATCTTTGATTTTGCACTGGTTTTGCTGCGTACCAACTTAGATCTTTTACTTTTCCAGGAAGCCGTGATATATTTTTGGAAAGTGATAACCCGTACCAATTTATGTTGCGGGAGCCTGTACTATCGAGATTTTTGATGACTAAGTATACTGTTTGCCATCCTCCAAATGTATGAGGGGCGGTACAAATATTCGGAAGAGAAGAGCACCACCTGCCATAGGATTCGGCCCTCGGGGTGGGTTGGATCTGTTGATAGGTGGGTGGTGTTACATCATTACTACTGATGCAATAGGGTTGTTTTCGCGCGCTGATGGTCACCGCAGGAAATGATCAATGCCTAAGCAGAGTCAACCTGACGCCGATTTAAAGATATCTACTATTGATAAACCCCTGGTATCTTTTTAATATGTACTAGGTTCTGTCGGGACTCTTCTCTCCCCTTAACACGCCCAATGGATGCTCCCCTTCTACAAGAGTTCGCCGACACGCAAATGACCAGCTATCTTGTAGGCATGTACTTCTTACGATACTGGTAAAAGACTGCGCTGAAGCTGCATATAGCTGCGACCGCAACCCTGATTGTGTGAGATGAAGATCAGGACGTACTAAATAGTAGTCGATTGACAGGCTGGCTTGGATTATAGATACGATTATATTCTTACTATTCAGCAAGAGGTATGTGATTGATTTGCCACGGCTTGTACACTAATCACATCTTACATCCAGATAACCTTGGTGTGACGAAGTCCCTGGAACCAGACGAGCTTTTTATACGTGAGTATTGATCCTGCTTGAAGGATAGCTATTCCGCATCTCACCGGTAATTTGTGAAGATTTGGGTAGTCTCGGTCCAACTTGAAGTCTCCCATATCTAATGCCTTACATGGTACGTTCAAAGGCTTGTACAATTTTTTGACACAAATTTATATGCTAAATATAGCGTATTCCATCTTGGGTAGGGAAAATACTCCCTTAGTCGACTTTGCGTTGCTTAAATTCGAACTAGACCTTATTTCGGACTGATTGGATGTTGGCCCACCACTGGCAGTATGTCCTTTGACTCATACTATTAGAATTTGCCGTCTATAAGCCCGAAATCTAGACGCACCTCATTTATTCTCCTTTTATTCTACTCCGATGATCATTGTGGTGCGTCTATCATTTACTTTCAGTTCCACATCAGGAACGGCTTGAAGCACGGAACTGTGGTCTTACTCGTAACTATGCAGTCTTTTATCATGTTTCTGATGACCGTCTATCGCTGCATATTCTGGAACAACCAGATAGGTATACCCATCTTTAGTCTCTTTTTACGGGATGGGGTCTTCTGGTTCCTGGTTATTCTTTGTCAGTTAGGGTCATTTCAATTGCGTTTCACTCCCTCATCTCACCTGACAGTGGTTCTCCCACCCGAAATTGCATTAACAGCCTTTCCTCAACGTCCGCGAGCGCTCTCAGCTCTGATGATTATGTTTGTCCACCTGGATTGTCGAGGTAGCATATAACTGATTTACCATGTTCAATAGGCCTACATTTGCGTGCGCGAATACGCTATTTCCGATAGCTCAACTAACCACTTATACTTCCCAGGGTGTACTCTCTTATTGGATCGCGAGTATTGCTGAATATCAAAGGTCTGCTTGCAACCAGCGTGGTTTCGGGAACCGGAGGTAATGCGACATTTGAAGACCACGCAACCGAATTTAGGGCCGCTACTTGTCATACCAATGCTTCGACGGATATCAGAGACGAGTTGAGTCAAGTTCCTGGTCAACCATCCTTCCTGGATTTTGCTCATGTATTGCCCCAGTTTCGAAGTTTGAGGGTCAAGCATGAACCTGAGCAAATTAAAGCTGTGACACTGTCCAAATTCCCAATACCTCGTCTTCGGCCGTCGTCCGTCGACAGACTTCAAATATTTAAGCGGCTGGTGATAAATATATTAATTCGTGAATGTAACTGCGCGAGAAATTTTTTCCTGTGACTACATCCGAAAGGTCATAAAAATTACCTGAGGGGGTTTTGATCGTGAGCGTGGGTACCGATCCAGAATGCATATGGGGAGAGCCACTTAATCTTGCTGCCTGAAATCCATCGGATGGCGGCTTATCGTATTTATCGTATTTGGAGCATATTTTATTACAAGTAAAGTTATGTACATTCAAAAGTCTTGCAATAAAGGGAGTCATACAGTACTCATACTGGTATACCTTCGGTATGCCACTGGAACTCGAAGACGTTGGCAGGCCTTATGTGAAGACGGAATATAGCCGGCGGCCTTAATCCCAAATATAAGCATGCAAATCGGAAAGGTCGGGATTACGGTCCGGCCATCGCCGCGTCCCTTCAAGTTGCTATCGACGATATTTCCGGCTATTGCTATCTTCCAAGTACTGTCGTGCTCTCCAGAAAGGTTGTTGCCTATTATCTATGATTCTAGGGTACTCGCGGCATCTCACGCAGGCTTACGCAGTTAACCAATCCCATACCAATGATACCATATCCCGGGGGTGCTGGCACTCACCGCGCGTCTCCAAAATTCCAATATATAATAGACACCAACGAAGGACCGATTGTGTGACGGGTATTTGATATGTGTTGAGCTCCAATTACTTTTTCCAAGTTTCTTTTAATACATACTTCGATTAACCTATGTGAGCGCGTCGAAACAGTTTTATTGCGTTGTGTGTTAACCTGTTATCATTTAGGAAGGTCGCGAACCAGCATATCTAGATTCTAGAATTTGGATTAAGAGTGCGAACAACTCCTAACAACTCACCCAGCACATATAGTCTTCTGGAGACTAAGACTGAGTCGAGACTGCGGGAGTGCTTCCGGAAAGCCGTGTTATGTTTGTAGAACGTAACGCGTTGATAAATTGATAACGTCGTTTTGATGGGGGAAAAGGTGCCGCGTGCCATCCTCCAGGAGTGGTGCATGTGGGAAGCCATATGGATTGGTTAGATAATGATCAATGATCTGCTCAGTCCTGACGGTTGGGTGATTTGTCACTGTCCCGGTGGGTGCCCGGCGCTCGCATTATGGCCAGGTGATACATTGCCATGCTAGCATCAGGTGAATTCTGGGTGCACTCATTGACATTATTCAATCACTGGAGGAAATGATGCCAAGCACTTGAGTATCAGCCTGGGGAATCCTAAAAATATTACTTATTGACAGGCTCCTAACCTCTCTTTATAATGGTGTGTATTAGGTTCCATCGGCATTCCTCTCGCCCCTCAACACGCCCGATGGAGGCTTTCCCTCTACAAAATCTCGTTGACGTCCAAATAACCAACTATCTTGTAGGCATGTACCTCCCATGACACTAGTAAGCAACCGCTCCGTCATTACTTATCATTGGATAGCTGCGGCCGCAACCTTGCTCGTGTGAGATTAAGATCAAGATGCACCCATCGACTGGCTGACTTGGATTGTAGATACGATCATATTCTCAATATTCAACAAGAGGTATATTTTCCCGAGTAATAAATCCCACACGACCCGTGCGCTGATCACATCCCACACCCAGGTGACCTTGATATGGCGAAGTCCCTGGAACCAGACAAGCTTTTTGTATGTGAGTGCCAGCCGTGGAAGGGTACCCTTCCGTATCTCAACTGTGATTTATAAAGATTTGGGTAGCCTTTGTCCCGCCTGAAGTCTCCCATACATATACTAATAATCCGACAGAATCGATATTACAGCTTGATTGGGCTTGTGTACGTTTCAATACGAACCAGTTTTCCCCGGATATGAGATTATGACAATAACTCATCTAGGATTAACCTGAGTTGTACGGCTTTTTCTAATACGCTAAGGATACAGTTAGGCCTAAGCCAATGCTCTAGTCGTATTCCGCGTAATTGACTCTGATCAGGTGTGTACCTCTCCTGCAATTAAATCCTCGCTAACCAGACCGAGACTGTGCTCACAGGCGTATGTGCAAAAGAATTAAACAGCAATATCCGACTTAATGAAGCCTCATGATTGGTAGTTGTTATAGGTACGAGATGGTAGGGTTTTCTATTTTCTATTCTACAAACAGTTCATGAGTTGGTCCCCAGCTCAAAGGCTTCAGTGGCACTATTCTTGTGATTACCATCGACATTATTCTTGCCTTCCGGTAAGCCGGCAAACTTATAACTATACCTGACAGCGATTTCATTGCTCTTCAGCGTGTGGATCTTATATGAAAAAAGCCGACGATTATTGTGGTTTTTCGTCGTTTTCATGTCGGGTATGGCTCATCAATTTGTTATAATATTCACATATTTTTGACACGCAGCCGTGTTCCCCTACAGCTGAACTAATAACTACGTAAGGCTTCATACACCATATCCGTTCAAGCTTTCAAATCCCACCGTAGAACTGCACTCGGAATAAAGTGTGTTTCCTTGATGACTAGTAGGCCCAAAAGCTTGCGCAACTTCTTAACACAATTATTTACGCCAGATATAGCCTACGTCCACCTTGGGTAGGAGGAGCACCCCCTTCCTCGCCATGCATTACCTGAACTCGAACTAGGCCCTATTTAGATGGATGTTGGCTTGCCACTGGCAGTACGTCTTGCAATCCGTCCTACCAAAATTTATCATCCTCACGCGCCAATTTAGACGCGCCTCGTCCATTCTCCTATTATTTTGCCCCAACAATCATTGTGGTGCGCCTATCACTTACAAGAACAAGAATGGAATTGCTGTCTCACTCGTAATTTGCGCAGTCTTTTGTCATGTTTCTAATGACTGTCTATCGCTGTTTATTCTGGAATAACCAGGTGGGGATACCCATCTTCAGCCTCTTTTTACGGGACGGCGTCTTCTGGTTCCTGGCTATTCTCTGTCAGTTGGGTTGTTTCAATTATGCTACATCCTCTCATCCTACTTGACAGTGGTTCTCCCGCCCGAAATTGCATTAACGGCGCTTCCGTCGCTAAATTCACGAGCACTCTCAGACCTGATGCTTATGTTTGTCTTCCTGGGTGGTCGAAATAACGCACACGACTAATCTATGTCTAATATGTTTAGGCCTACTTTCGCGTACGTGAAGATGCTTTACCAATAACCAAATCAACTGACCACCGTTCACTCATGCCCTCTAGGGTGTACTCTCTTATCGGATCGCGAGTATTATTGAATATCAAAGCTCTTCTTGCAGCCAACGTGGTTCCGGGAACCGCAGTTGGGGCGACATTTGGAGATCATACAACCGAATTTAGGGCTGCCACTCGCCATACCATTATTACTGTGAATACCAGAGATGAGTTGAGTCGCGGCCACGTCCTTCCCGGATCTTGCTCATATGCCCTTTCAGTGCCGAAGCTTGAGACTTGTCCCCAATCGTATGCCATCGATGGGCCTCAATATTTACGCAGCTAGGCTTGGTGATATATTAAACTATGAATGTAAGAATAATTCTCTAAGTGACCGCGTTTGAACGAACCCAATTACCCAAGGGTTTCGAATCATTGGAACGAGTGTAATCATACGCGTAGGTACCGGACGGGAAGAGCCACCCAATGCGGGGGTGCCCGAATATAATCTAGTGCGTGAATCCGCAGCGACAACCCAAGGTTTCAACTTTCAGATAGTCGAGATTGGCCCTAGAAGGCCAAGCCGGTAAACGTGAGGACTGGCGGATGCCTACCACGAATGAGGTGAAGTAGTGCATACTGGTGATGACCTGGATATTGGGTCGTTCTCCCAGATGCTGGATGAAAGTTTTCAAGTAATTAGAGTCTTGTACCGTAAATACAAGTCACCCAAGGCAAGCAAATTTTTGTTATTCCTAGTACAACACGCTTCATACGCATTCCGTAAAATATAGCCTTACGATGGGTGGTAGTAAAATGGGAGGGAGAGAGGCGAGAGAGGGACGCCAGCATCGCAACAGTAGTGTTGCGTGCCGCGCGTATTTAATTACAGAGAAAATGGTGAGCCTCGTCCAGTTAACATTCGTTCTCGCGCTTCCAAGTTGAAGCTAGTAAAAGCATGAGACTTGGGGGCACCCACAATGTATTTGGAACTCAACTCACTTATTTCGATATCCACCGTTATAGAGCCGATATCACGAGTAGCAGCCTTAAATTCCGTTGTACGATCTCTGAATGTTCCACGTGTATTGATGGTCCCTAAGTCCTCAGTTTTCGCGAGAAACGTCTTGATATTCAATAAAACTCTCGACCCGATCAGACAGAACACCCTGTTTTTTAATGAGTCACGGGTTTGTTCTTATCGCTATCCCAGAGATACGCACACGAGGGTAGGTCTAAACACAACAAATTAGCGGCTTGGGCTACAGGCTAGACAACTGGAAGACGAACAAAACCATCAGTTGTGAGAGTGCTCGTGAATCGCGGGTAAGTGCTCCTGTTACAATCTCAGGTATAATGACCACTGCCAGATGATGAGTGAGATCAAGGTGAAAAGCGCCACGCAGGTGGATTCACTGACAGAGAACGGCCAAGAACCAGAATACGCCATCTCGCAAGAATAGGCTGAAGATCGGTGTTTTCATAGGGTTCCAGAATAGACAACGATAGAGCGTCATTAGAAACATGACAAACGACTGTTTCAGATTTAGATCTTGAGTTTGTACTCGGCCTCAGTGGGGAAAGAAACAAGAGACGTACGACGATCACTGTTGGGATGGTATAGAAGGCGAATATGCGGGATCCAATGTTATCTAGTAGGGCTTGTGATATAGCCGTAATTATTATGGGATGAAAGGACGTACTGAGGGAGGTAGCCCAACAGCCTACCAAAATGGACCTATTTGGTTGGAGGTCATCAGATGTGTGGTGTAGGCATATGTGGAATATTACCCAAGGTGATAGAAAGCTATCGATTGCATCATCAGAACTGGAAATCAATTGGCATTTCGAACCTACTGGGTACTTTGAGTGATATGGCCATCAATACGAGTGTGTTCCTATGGGGATTATAATTAGATCTTGACAAACGCAAGTATCATACCAATTCCTACATTGTGATGAATTCAACTATACAGAATGAGGATTCCGGACAGTGTTCACCAAAGGAAGTTGACTCGTTCAAAGTAATATCACATACTTGATATGATAATGACAAGAAACCACAATATCTTCCGGCTCTTCTCATACAAGATCCATACCCTGAGGAATGACAATCAATGAAATTGATCATCGCGACCTGACCGTGGGCCTGTATACGTACCGGAATGCGAGAATGAAATCTACGGTGCATATAAGAATACTGCCGGACAGCCCTTCAAACTGCGTGGCGTTGTGAGCACGCCAAAGAGCACACGATCAAGGATAAATCGAACCACAAGGTATCTGAAGCATCTTCAGAGAATTCCGTCAGGTCGGGCGAGAAAGAATCTCATTGTGCATACGTCTACAAATCTTGATTTAGTTGTCGCCCCTCAGACTCGGACGCAGGCAACTCGACGCACCTCGTCTGACATGCCCGTACGGAACATGTCTGGAACCCCACAGCCTGAGTTAGTGCGAGTGTGTTGCGGACTAGGGAAGGAGAATCCTACAGATCAGGTTGACCCTAGTAGACGAGTTATACTTGTCATATATTAGAAGAAATGGTTTGAGAGAACGCTTACGTTACGACTATTTGGGTGTAATATCGATTCTATAAACCCATTAATGTGTGAACATGAGAAGGTTCTGGCCAGACTACCCAAATCTTCATCAATTGCAAATTAGATCCAGAAGTGCTATCTTAGTATTGGTACCTACATACAAGCAACTCGTGGGGTTCCAGGGATTTCGCCATATGAGGTCCACCTGGTTGGGATCAGCGCGCGAAGGGTTTGAATATTATGAGGAATACTACCTCCTGTTGAAAAGTAATGATATGATCATATCTATCCTTGGGTGGTCAGGTCAATGTATTCCCAACATTTGCAAGTTTCATCTTTACACAGCCAAGGTTGCGGCAACCACTGGATATATATTGATGAGGGCAGCTGGTTAGCGACGAAGGGTATGTACGTGCCCATGAGATAATTGGTTGCTTGTGTGTCAATAAGCTCTTGTAGGGGGCTGCAACGACTTGACTCATTGGAAAATTTAACGGGGGGTATGACTACAAGACACATCGCTCTGCACCAGTGTTATAAGGAAAATCTGGCGGGACATGAGCTATATTTGCCGCTAGTATTCTCGACCATTTGAGACCCGATCTCTGCTCCCGTAGTTAAAGTTATGTTGCCGTATGTAGGCGTATGTAGACATGTGACATGTACACATATACCCCATAGATCTACATATCCACACTCTACGTCTATATAGGTCTATATATACATGCAATATGTCTATGTAGATGTATATAGTATACACCATACATGTCTACATAGTCTATAGTCCGCACTTACGTCTATCCAGGTCCATGTAGCTCATCATCAACATGTAAAACAATGCGCACAGCGCAATTGCGAGGGGTTTTGCTTCGCGATATCACAGCGTACATCAAATTGACATGGTAGGCATGATCGCGTGGGTGAAGGGGGGTGAATGAGCCAGGCGTGAGCTACTTCGCCTTCAATTTTTTCGTAAACAAGAGAGGTAATATTTGTGGCTACGCACGTTGATCGACATGGCAAGTACGGCACGAAGGTGGAAACACCAGTGGTAGTTGCATAAGCCGCGATTCATACCCCCCATTTAGCCTCGCAATATGGTTACACACATCAAATTGATGTGGCGAGCATGATGGCGAGGGTGGAAGGAGGTAAGCAAGTCGGGCGCAAGCCATTCCGCTGGCGCACAAATCGTCCAGTCGTCACGCTGTTTGCCTTCCCAATCCCACCCTAGGCGATGGAGCACGCGGCGATGCGTCGGTCGTCTTCCTGGCCTTGCCCTGAGTGACAGCGCATACGACTGTTCTTTTCTTGTGTCGTCCGTCTTCCTGGTCTTGCCTGAGCGATGGGGCACGCGGCCATTCTATTTCTCGTTCGCCCTCCTGGCCTCGCCCTAGGCGGTGTCGCATGCGATGGTTGCGTAGTTCCGCATGCCGCAACCGAAGCGGCTCGTCATGTCTTCGGATGCGCTGAGGTGGGGGTACTGTTAGGGAAAGCGGATGGAGGCCGGGTTGCAGGTGGGGCCACGGTGATGGGCGACAAATCGTTAACGCATCCATATTAGCTTCAATCTAGGGTGGTGAAGCTGTGAGAGTGTATCTCAACATTAGCGAAGGCGGGGGGGTGACGTACACGGAGAGGCCTCAAACGACGTTGATGAAGCATGGGGTTCGTGGCGGATGTACTGGGTTGTCGGAGAAGGCGGGTAGAGCAGGCTGCGGGTAGGTTGGGAAGGAGAGCGGGACATGATGGTGGGTAACGACTTATCAATGCGTCGCGTTAATCCCAACCTAGTGGGGGTGTGCCTCAACATAGGCAAAGGCAGCGCGTAGGCAGGTGGATAGCGTACATGGGGAGGTTCCAAGCAATGTTGACGAATTGCGAGGTTCACGGCCTCACATTTTGCGAGTTAGATGGGGTTGGGCTATAAAAGTGTGAATGAACGTACTGTGATACCCCCCCAAAGTCCTTTTACACCCTTGCAGTTGCGAGCTGGGCGCATTTAGGGCGACCGACGAAGGTTGAAACCTTGACGGGTTGGCGTTAGCATTGGCATCGTACGGAACCGGGGGGACACGACGATTGAGACAGAGAGGCGAAGACGGGCCGGTTTGCCAGGGGCATGGATGATCCCAGTCTTTCAAACTCCGCTTGAAATGGTGACCATTGTTCATCACAAGCTCGAAGTGGGAGCACTCCTCCGACGCCTCACATCGCGTACCCCGCTTTCACCCATGGGTGTCGACCATCCTGCTGTGCGTGGCCTGGACTACTTCACCCAATGGACCCCAACAGCATACTGATGTAGTTCTTCCATCAGATCTGAGATAATTCTAAAGTAATAATACACTGGATACTACTAGTACTAGTATACGTAATCCTCCCTCGCCAACCCCTTTCCTGGGCCTAAAATTACCCATGCGATACTTCTCTAGCAGTCGTTGCTCACAAGTCTCATTAGAACCATTTGGGCGTGTTTTTCAGCCTCGTCCCTCCTAGCTCTGGGTTCAAGTCCTCCGTCTTTATCACAAGATCACCATCAGATGATGATACATTATTGCTCGGACCCATCGCCACGGTGTTCAACGGTGTATTAGGCCAATACCAAGTACTGCTCAAGTTGTAGGTCAGTGATGACACGATTGCCAAATCACCGAGCATCACCACAGGAGTTCCAAGTATCGGAATGGAGAATCGTTGCCGCGATATATATTATAGCACACTTCTATCATCCTGCCTCCCAACCCCCTTCAGATACCGTGTGGTAATACTACCCGCCCTGTTGAATTTCTTCAATGGGTTTGTTTCATCTACTTGAAAACACAGGCCACTAATTACCTTGTAGGTGCGGTACGGCGGCCTTCGACTACTACCCTCCACTTTCCCTTATATTTAACCAGCGGCGTCCACGGCCTTGATCATGTCAGCTGGGCAATCACAGTACTGCGTAACTGGCTCGACCACTTTGAATACAGATTTGACTATATCGCTATCATTGAGTAGGGTATGGATATGCGTTATAGTTTACAATCGCTTGTACACTCACCGCGATCAGGTGGAATTGATACGGCGCAGACCCTGAAATATAAAGCCTTTTATACGTGAGCGTTATTGTAGAATACCCCTGCCTTTATTTGATCTGGATTGATACAGATCCGGGTAGCCACCGTCCGACAAAGTCTCCTGCGTGTGGGCTGAAATGAATTTGCAGAACCGATACTATGCCCTGGTTGCTCTAGTGCGAGTCCGAATTTCAATTGCTTTCTTCTGGGTGAAAAACCATTTGTCCAGGATCTACTCAAGCTGTACACCGATTTCTTCACCCTTGGTAACATATTTATGCCTGAATGATATCCTAGACATGTTTCGTGTAATCAATTTAGACAAGGCACGTCCAGTCCCCCCCACACTGGCCCGGCGGTATGATAGTCGTACGCTCAAGGGATTCAATCAGTATGATATTATGATACTAACCATGGTGGAGCACTCAGCAGATGCTCCAGATATGTGATGGTAGGGCTTATTACCTCACTCCCTCCAATCGCCTCACAGATCCTCCAGTTTCAAGGCCTTAGTTGTACTATTCTCGTGGCTACCGTTGACTCGATTCTTGCAGTATCTAGGCTGGCTATTATCTACAGCAGGAATTCGTGAACTTTTACCACCGACAGCGTGTGGATTTTATACGAGAAGAGCCGGAAATTGCTGTAGTTTCTCATCGCACTAATATCGGGTATGCGCGATTGCGCGTTTCAAACTTTCTTGGTGTCAACATGTTAATATGCCTCCTTACACAGCGGAGTTCATAGCTATGTGCAGCGCCATCACGTCCTGTATTTTCGAGACTTACCTTTCATCATAGGATTATACTCGCGGTAATGATTATGGCCTCAGCCGCAAGTAGATTTGGGGGCCCATACAGCTTATAGCTGTATTAACGACACTCGGGTAGGAATATTATTTCCCTAATAGTCGTTTTGTAGTACATGAATTCGAATCAGGCCTCTCTCGAGTGCTGGCCTGCTACGGTATGTCCACACATTCTATTGGAACCCGTGGCTGAGGCATTACAAAATCCAGGCGCATCCCGCATGTTTCTATATTATTACAACTCAACAATGATCACAGTACGTTCTTCCCCAGTCCAACTACGAGAAACAGGCTGGGCTTGACACAATGACGAGCCCAATCCTTAATCCTTAATCTTATTCTTGTACAGTCTTTCATCATATTTGTAATGACCGTCTATCGATGCCTATTCCAGAGCAACCAAATGTGCCGGGCGCTTATCTTTAGCCTATTCCCACGAGACGGTGCCTGTTCCTCGCTATCCTCCGTCAGTCAAGGTTGCCTCCTGTCCCATCCTAATCTTACCCGCTGGTAGTGGTGGCTATGCCCGACGCCGTAACAACAGTGCTTGCTCAGGCAGGCGCTCCCAGAGTTGTTGATCGTGTTCGTCCCCCCGTGGTTCAAATAACATGAATAGCTGACTTATTCTGTTCTTATTATGTTTAGGCCTACTTTGCGTGGGTGGAGCATTCGTTTGCGGGGTAGCGGCTTGAATGAACTAATAATAATTTACATTACCAGGATATACTCTCGGGTTGGATCGCGCGTTTTATTGAACATCAAGACCCTTCTCGCGACGGATGAAGTTTTGGGAACCACCAACTCGGTTGCGCTTGGGACATTTGGAGACCACACGACGGAATTTAGGGCCGCCACTCGCTACAGTGATTGCATGATAGATTTGGAAATAGATGTGCCTAAGCCGCGTCTTATTACCCTCCGTCGATATGCACTTCCTGACTAGTTTCAAAGGCCCGGGTATGCATGATGGCGAAGCAGCCTTGGCGGGGTCCCGTTTTCCTCGCACTCCATACTTGAGGTGTGCCGCACTGAATGGCGCATCGATGTGAGGATGGCAATGTCCCGGAATCAAGATATTTATATTCAATGTTTCACAGCTATTGTTAGGCCTTGTTGGATATATTTCTATTTGGTTCTTCCTACATCATATGCGAGAGCACCAAGACCAAGATAAATATCAGTTGACCCGGCAAACTGGACCCCATTGGCAGAAGGAAGTAAGAGCGCCGACTTATTTAGCACTCGGCGACACACCTCAGGGACTACACATAGCATCATCCCGCCGCCAATCTGCCAGTATCGTAGCCAGGAGGGTAGGGGGAAACACTTCACAGGAGGTGCGTGTTATTCTTCACAATCTAGTACTCCACAATGATGGGCTGAGTGCCGTCATACTCAAAGACTCCCTCATCTCAGACTCCGCATTAATTTCCCTGTGTACCAACTTGAGCCACTACTTTTCTAGGAAGCCGTGATATATTTTTGGAAAGTGACATGCTGATGTCCCAGCGGCCCCACCCTAACGGCAGCAGAGACCCGTATCAATCTATAATTGCGGCGGGAGTCATGGGGGCCTATGCTAGTATCGAGGTTTTCGATGACAGGAGCACCACCCACCATATGTAGGGCTGGATCTGCTGTCAGGTGAGTGGCGTCACATCATGATGTATCATCCTGGCAGTGAGCTAGAATTGGAGCTACTGACGAAGCAGGGTCGTACTCACACACTGATGGTTGCTGCGGGAAATGATGCCAAATGCCCAAGCGGAGTCAACCTGATGCTTATTTGAACATATCGGTAAGGCTAGACCCCTACTAGTAGGATCTTTATAACCTGTACTAGGTTCCACTAACGAAACCCTCCTCGGACGCCCAATGGAAGTCCCCCCTCCACAAGAGCTCGCCGACACGCAAATGACCAGCTATCTTGTAGGTATGTATCTACCACGACACTGATAAATGACTACCCTGAAGTTGATTATGATTGCGTACATAGCTGCGGCTGCAACCTTGATTGTGTGAGATAAAAACCGAACGTACTAAGTAGTAGTCCATTGGCAGGCTGAGGCTTGGATTGTAGATATGATTATATTCTTACAATTCAACAAGAGGTATGGTAAATCCGCCACGGTTTGCACATCAATCACATTCCACATTTAGGTAACTTTGGTGTGGCAAAATCCCTGGAACCAGACAAGCTTTTTGTACGTGAGTGTCAATCCTGGAAGGACGGCCACTCAACCATATCTCACCTACGATTTTTGAAGATTTGGGTAACCTCGGTTCACCGACTCAAAATCTCCCATATATACTAATAACCTTGTAGAACCGATATTATAGCTTAACTACACTTGCGTGCGTTTCAATCTGAACCATTTTCCCCTGGGTATACGATCATGATAACAATCGCTCATTCAGGATCAATCTAAATTGTATGATTTTCCTTAGTACACCAAGGATACAATTGGATCTAAGTTAACACTCCAGATGGATTTCGTATAATTGACTCTGATCAGGTGCGTTGCAACTTGCAGGTCTCACACAGCCGGTTCAGATTGATGCTCGCAGACGTATGCAAAAAAATTCAACGATGATATCGTTTAACCTAATGAATTTTCTCGATTGGTAGATGTTATAAATACGAGATGGTAAAGTTTCCTACTATTCCCAGTTCTACAGCCAGCTCACTCAGCTCCTAGTTCCAAGGCTTCAGTGGCAGTGTCCTTGTAGTTACCGTTGACATCATTCTTGCCTTCCGGTGAGCTGACGAACCTGTAACTATACTTGATAATAACTCCATCACCATCCAGTGTGTGGATTTTATATGAAAAGAGCCGAAAATTATTATGGCTTTTTGTCGTTGTTATATTGGGTATGGCTCATCATCAAGTCTGTCCTAGTGTTCGCACATATCTAATCATATTTCTCTGTAGTAGAATTAATAGCTACGTATGGCCCCACCACCTACGACATCTATTCAAGCTTTTGAACCCTCTCATAGGACTATACTCGCAATAAAGAGTATTTCGATGATGACAAGTACGCCCAAAGGCTTGCACGATTGTTTAACACAATTTTTACGCTAAGTATAGCCTATGTCCATCTTGGGTAGGAGGAACACCTCCCCCGTCGACCTTGCATTGCCTAAATTCAAACTAGGCCCTATTTCAGGCTGGTCGGATGTTGGCCCACCGCTGGCAGTGCGCTCAAGTTTGATTCGTCCTATTAGAATTCATTGCTTATAAACCTTAAATTCAGAAGTACCTCATTTATTCTCCTTTTATTATGCCCCAACAATCATTGTGGTGTGTCTATCACTTACTTCCAGTGTAACACCAGGAGCAGACGAAATTGCGGTCTCACTCGTAATTTCTTCAGTCTTTTGTTATGCTTCTAATGACCGTCTATCGCTGTATATTCTGGAATAACCAGATAGGGGTACCCATTTTCAACCTCTTTTTACGAGACGGCGTCTTCTGGTTCCTAGCTATTCTCTGTCAGTTGGGGTAATTTCAACTGTGTCTCGCGCTCTCATCCCACTTGACAGTGGTTCTCCCACCCGAAATTGCATTTACGGCGCATCCTCTAAACTCACGAGCACTTTCAGCCGTGATGATCATGTCCGTCCGCCGAAGTTGCTGAGATGCCATATGACTAATTTATTATGTTCAATAGGCCTACCTTCGCGTGCGTGAATACGCAATTTCCAATAGCTAAAATCAACTAGCCATTTGTGTTTCCAGGGTGTACTCTCTCATTGGATCACGAGTATTGTTGAATATCAAAGCCTTGCTTGCAGCCAGCGTAGTTTCTGGAACCGAAGGTAGTGCGACATTTGGAGGCCATACAACCGAATTTAGGGCTGCAACTCGCCATACTAATGTTACTATGAATACCAGAGACGAGTTGAGTGCCGGCCACGTTTTTCCCGGATCTTGCTCATACGCCCTTTCAGTTCCGAAGCTTGAGACTTGTCCCCGGTCGTAGCATATCGGTGGACTTCGATAATTACGCAGCTATACTTGTGGTATATTAATTTATGAATGTAACTTGCAGCGCAAGAATGATTTTCTAAGTGACCACGTTTGAACGAACCAAATTACCCGAGGGGTTTCGAATCATTGGAATGAGTGTAATCATGAGCGTAGGTACCGAACGGGAAGACGAATATAATCTAGCGCATGAGTCCGCAGCGACAACCCAAAGCTTTAGATATTCAAGATTGAGGCCAACCCGGTAAACATGAAGACCTACGGATGCCTACCACGAATGGGGTGAAGTAGCGCGCGCTGTTGATGACCTGGTGGATATTGGACTACTGCTGGATGAAGGCTGTTTTATAATTAGAATCTTGTACCGTAAATATAAGTTACCCGAGGCAAGCGAATCTTGTGTTATTCCTAGCAGAGCACATTCCATACGAATTCCGTAAAAATATATCATATGTGGTAGTAAACAGGGGGGAAAGAGGCGAGAGGGACGCCAGCATTGCAACAGCAGTGTCGTGCGCCGCGTTTATTTAATTACAGAGAAAATGATGAACGGCCAGTTCATTCATTCTCGCGCTTCCGAGTTGAAGCTAGTCAAATCATGAAGTTTGGGAGCACAACGCATTTGGAACACAACTTACTCATTTCGATATCCACCATCGTGGAACCGATATCACGGGTAGCAGCCCTAAATTCCGTGATATGATCCCCGAATGTTCCATGCGTACCGGTTTCTAAGACCTCAGTGTTCGCGAGAAAGGTCTTAATATTCAACAAAACTCTCGATCCGATCAGACAGAACACCCTGTTGTTTAATGAGTCGAGTTCGTTCTCATCGCTATTCCAGAGATACGCACGCGAGGGTAGGTCTAAACACAACAAATTAGTGGTTCATGCTACCTAGACAACAGAAAGACGAACAAAATCATCAATTGTGAGAGTACCCGTGAATCTCGAGAAAGTGCTCCTGTTACGATCTCAGGTACAATGACCACTGCCAAATCATGAGTGAGATTGAGACGAAGGGCGCCGCGCGGGTAGTTTCACTGACAGAGAACGGCCAAGAACCAGAATACGCCATCTCGCAAGAATAAGCTGAAGATGGGCGTCTTCACACGGTTCCAGAATAGACAGCGATAGAGCGTCATTAGAAACATGACAAATGACTGTTTCGAAGTTAGATCTTGAGTTTCGCACTTGGTCTCAGTAGGGAAAGATATGAAAGACGCACTGCGATCACCGTTGGGATGGAGTAGAAGGAGAATAGGTGGGATTCAGTGGTATCTAGGGTTTGTTGTATCTGAGTCGTAAACTATAATGGGATGAAAGACGTACTGCCGACCGAAGGCCAACAGCCTACCAGAATGGGCCTATTTGGTTGGAGGTCATTCGATTTGTGGCGTAGGTATATGTGGAATATTACCCAAGGTGATAAAAAGCTATCAATTGTATCGTTAGAACTGGAAATCAACTGACATTTCGAACCTACTGGTTACTCTGGGTACTACGATCATCAACCCAATTGTGGTCCTGTAGGGATTGATTCTGATTAGATCTTGACAAGTATGATACTAATTCCTACATCGTGACAAATTCAGCTATACGGAATCAGAATTCCGGACGATGTTCACCAAGGGAAGTCGACTCATTTAAGATAACACATACCTGATAGAAGAACGATGAGAAACCACAATATCTTTCGGCTCTTCTCATATAAGATCCATACCCTGAGGAACGCCAATCAATCATCGCAATTTGGCTGTGGGCCTGTATGCGCACCGAAATGCGAGAATGAAGTCTACGGTGCATATAAGAATACTGCCAGACAGTCCTTGAAACTGCGTAGTGAGTTATGAGCACGCCAAAGAACACCGGATAAAAGACAAATCATACCACATCGTATCTGTAGCATCTTCAGAGAACCCCATTAGGCCGCGCGAGCAAAAATTGAGCTCATTGTGCATACGACTACAAGTCTCGAGTTAGTCGTCACCCCTCAGACTCGGACGCAGACAACTCAACACACCTCATCTGACACACTCGTGCGGAAGATGTCTGGAACCCCACAACCTGAGTTAGTGCGAGTGTATTGCGGATTGGGGGAAGAGGATCCCACAGCTCAGGTCGACCCTAGATGAATTAGGCTTGTCATGTATTGGGAGGAATGGTTCAAGAGAAAGCTTACACTATGACTATTAGAGTGCAATATCGATTCTATAAACCCATTAGCGTGTAAACATGAGAAGCTTCCGGCTGGATTACCCATATCTTCATCGATCACAAATTAGATCCAGAATTGCAATCTTAGTATGATTGGTACCCACATACAAGCAACCCGTTAGGTTCCAAGGATTTCGCCATATCAGATCCATCTAGCTGCGGTCAGCATGCGAGGAGTTTGAATATTATGAGATGAATACCTCCTGTTGAATGGTAATGACATGGTCGTATCTATCCTTGAGCGGTCAAGTCAAAATGTATCGTCAATGTTCACAAATTTTGGATTTACACGACCAAGGTTGCGGCAACCACTGGATATATATTGATGAGGGTGGTCAGTTAGCGACGAAGGATATGTACATACCTTTGAGATAGTTGGTTGCATGTGCGTCAGAAAGATCTTGTAGAAGGGTTGCAACGAGGCTCATTGGAATTTTTAATGGGGAATACATACCACTCCGCACAAGTGTTATAAGGAAAAGCTGGCGGAACATAAGCTATAGCGGATATTCTCAATCATTTGAGACGGCGATCTCTGTCAGTGACGGATCCCAAGCATCAGCAAAATGACAGAGTCCTGTTGATCCCATTCGTCTTACACCTTGATTTTGATTCATCTTGACTTGATTCTGATACTGCTTTTGCGAAACCTTCCAAGTTGTGGGGCGGGATCAAGTTGGTATGTCGTCCGAGTCTTCCGTCAGCTTCACCACCGGGGTTTAAACATTATTATTTACAGCGCTGGCAGATCCCATACTTATATGTAGACTCGGAGTTGATAAGATAACTCGCGCTGCCAACGACCCTGATTCTAGGGCCTGAATATTGAACGTTGAACCTTGGGCGGGTGAGATTCGGAAATACAAAGCGTCTAGTCGCGGATCAACTGATAGGTACCCCACACGCCTGATGAAGGGGGCCATCAGCACCCTATCATCGGAATCTCGTACCGTAAATATAACTATAACTTACTCGAAGTAGTGGACACTCCATACGCATTCCGTAAAAATATACCATGCATGGTAGTAAAAAGGGGAAAAAGAAGCAAAAGAGGGACGCCAGCATCACAACAGTAGTTTCACGCGCCGCGCGCAGGTGCTATAAGGGCAGTGCGTGATGGTAGATAAAGGTAGAAGAGCAGCCGGTAGTGGTAAGGGCGTAGATCATTGTCGCTATCCATACAACACGTGCAGGTATGTCGGCCAGATAAGTATCATGCTTTTGATTTCGCGATCGTGCCCAGAGAAGGGTGCACGATCTGCTCGTGGAGGGCTTTGCCCGCTACCACCTATTGCCGCCGTCAGCATCGCAGCCAAGAAAACGGAATGGAAGGGAATGCACCATAGGGAACACGTGCTCGTTCTCCGCGACTCACTCTATCACGATGGGCTTCGCCCCGTCATAATCGAGGAACTCCTTCGACTTCGCGGGGAGCTCCTCAGCATTGTTGCACTTGATGGCGTGCACGCCCATCGACTTCGCCAGGAGCACGAAGTTGGGATTCACCATCGCCGTGCGCAAGTACCGCGCCTCGTAGAACAGATCTGCATTGAATTGATATTAGATCTAGCTTCTCGCGCTAAGCAAGAGGGGCACTGACCTTGTCACTGCACGACCATACCCTGGAACCTGTTGTTCAGGATCAGCACCTTGACGCCGATCCCATACTGCGAGGCGGTGGCGAGCTCCATCGCGGCCACGCTGAATGAGGCGTCCTCGTCGATATCCACGACCGTCTTGTGTGGTATGACGACCTTCGCACCGATGGCGGCCGGAAGCCCGAATCCCATAATCTAAGGAGGTAATAATTTAACATGATGTTTTGCTAGGAACGGAACAAGGCATACCCCAAGACCACCAGAGGTAACCACGACGTGGGGACCCTTCCACAGGAAGTGCTGCGCAGCCTACATCTGACGCTGCCCCACACCCGTGGCAAGAGCAATATCCTCCTTCCGGTGCGCAGTCTGCGCGTCGAGTTCCTCAATGACCTCCTGCGGCTTCATCTTCTCCCCATTTTCCGTGATGGACTTCATGGATGAATGGATATTGTTCTCCCACTCCTTGATGTCGCCGAACCACTCTGTGTGCGATGAGGTGCGTATCATAGGGACGGGGGCTGCCAGGTTCGTCACGACATCTTCAAAGACGAGGATAGACGCCTCGACGACCGTATGGCAGCGGTGTGCAGGATCCCCGCGGTTACGTCTTTAGGGAAGTCGACCAACATGGCATTGGGTCTGGGGCGCCCGGAGGTCGCGATTTTGAATTCGTTGGTGTGGCGCGACAGCTCCGAGATATCTTTGACCATGGCGTTTCATTTCGTGCAGCTTCTGGAGATACTGGCAATATGAGCACCGACGGGTTATACTAGCGTTCAGGAAAAAACTGGGTTTTGGATTTTTCGGGTGCGATCGGTACGTCGGACAAGAATTCCCGGAACGACTGTAGGATGTGTAAATTACATGTGTAAATAACTGTAAATTTTGTGCATCACCTAAAGATACCAGTACTCCAAGTGTACGCACATTCTAGACATTAGCGACGACGATCTGCCAGGTAGCAAATCGTGGTCATCGTCTAGTAGCGATGATTACAAAAGAGGCGGAAGGAGACACTACCCTCGTTAGATGATTCGTCGACTGGAGTAGCTAAGCTCGTCAAGTTGATCTTTGTCTAGGAGGACACCCCTTCGGGTTCCACGACAGATTACTCCATGTCGTCCCCCCATGACCTTGCAAGTTATTCTCAGACTCGCCGCGTTCATCAATAGCCAGCCACGGATAATATCGTTGAACCCGCTGCTATCCCCATCCACACCTATTGTTGTGACAAGGGTGAGGAGATCTTCCCAATAACGATGACCACCAGATATCCTTGACACGAGACTAGATCCATCAGTGTTGGGCGCACTACTCAGCACTGAAGCTTTGAAACAAGAGGAGCAACCCAAACGTTCATCGTTCGCGCAACTTCAACCGCGATCCTATTCATTTCCTCATTGGAACAATGAACGGACGATGGTCGTGGTTAATGGCGCCACCGCGATCCTCGATCCACTATTTGTGGGGCTGGACAGCCGCAATAACGATGCTGGGACGAGCGTACCCATTAGCGATGAAGATGTTTCTGGTATCTATTTTGATAGCGTGCCTAACACCCCCATCCAGCTCCTTATCCCCAGCTCACTCTCGCTATCGGACCCCGATTCCTTTATCTGATCAGTCACCACGCATGGAGCTGGTCTTGGGGCGATTACCTACATTGAAAGTCACCCATGGCTTTCTTCGTGACCGAACACGTATCCAAGAGCATGTGCGGGAAAAAGTACAGCTCCGGGGGAGCAGGACGGATCGGAAGAGAATCGTGTCCGCAGGGAGATAACTGAATAAATCACATCGTCTAGTCATAGCGGAAATCATAATTACGGGGAGAAAGGTGTTGACATGGATGTGATCATTTTACAAATTGGCAAGTATAATATCCCCATACAAATTGAGTGACCCGTCAGCGCGCCCGCAATCACTGTCCAAGGAACCAACGCGGCTCTATATCCATCTTCAGCAGTTGCTTGAACGGTGCGGTGTCCTCGGGTCTTAGATCCATGGGCAACCAATCCTCGGTACTGTCCGACGCGAGTGCGATACACATACAGAACTTCCCCGAATTGGTGTAGACGCCGACTGTTTGTGCATATGTGTTTCCGGTCTCGTCGATGAGCATATTGCATGCCTTAATGAGGCGTTGTTCACGGACAAAACGGCCGGGCTCGCCCACTGGAATTTGTTTCTCCTTCGCATAGCTCCAGAGGAAGGCTGGGTCCACAAGATACCCACAATACTTGGTCGGTTCGATGTTCATGATGAACTGTTGTATCAAGTATGAGATGATTTTGGCCACTGCAACGAAGCCGAACTCACGATAATGTGCGGGGTTGTGGTCACTGATAAAGGGGGCGTTGTCTTGGATGATCGAATCGTCTGGCCTCATATACATAGGGGTCAACCCCAGACTTGAAATTTTGAAACCGCATATGCGATGCGCTGATCCTAACATATGTATATATTCAATTAAATGGATAACATTATTTGATATCGATGGTCTTACGTTTTCTCTGGTCGATGCAAAAAAAACCTGCGGGCGTGCGGAAGAATTTGGGAAGAATGCAGTCGCTACACACTGCTACACAGCGCCAGGTTGGGGCGGAGTTTTAAATGAATCCTGGACGCTTGTCCAGGGTCCTAGCCTCCTGAGTCTCCTAGACTTTGATATTTCGTGTTGTACCTTCATTGATGAAGGCTCGTCCAACGCCTCCCATTGCGTTCCCCGCTTTCACCCATGGATGTCAACCACCCTGCTGTGCGTGGTCTGGATTACTGTCCCTTACCCAATGGACTCGGCAGATGCTCCAGATATGTGATGGTAGGACTTATTGCCTCGCTTCCTCCAATCGCCTCACAGATTCCCCAGTTTCAAGGCCTTAGTTTTACTATTCTCATGACTACCGTTGACTTGATTCATGCTTTTCGGTGAGTATCTGGGCTGACTATTATCTAGTACAGCATGGATTCGTGAACTTCTGCCACTGACAGCGTATGGATCTGATATGAGAAGAGCCGGAAATTGCTGTGGTCTCTCATTGCTCCAATATAAGGTATGCGCGATTGCGCATTTCCTTAATGTCAGCATGTTGACTTACGTTTCGTCATAGGACTGTACTCGCAATAATGATTGCGACCTCAGCCGCAAGTAGGTTCGAGGCCCATGCAGCTTGTAGCTGTATCAACAACATCAATAGACTTTCACCCACCTCGAGTAGGAATATCGTTTCCCCAGTGGCCGTCTGGTAGTACTATCTGAATTCGAATCAGGCCTCTTAGTTGGGTACTGGCCTGCCACCGGTATGTCCTTCCCCAGTCCAACACGAAAAACGAATTGGGCTTGACAAACCCAATCATTAATCTTATTCTTATATAGCCTCTCATCACATTTGTAATGACTATCTATCGCCGTTTATTCTGGAACAACCGAATGCGCTGGACGCCTATCTGTAGCCTATTCTTACGACACGGTGTCCTCTGATTCCTCGCTATCCTCCGTCAGTCAACTTCCCCTCTTCCCATCCTAATCTTACCCGCCGGTAGTGGTGACCGTGCCTGACACTGTAACAACAGTGCTCGCTCAGGCTAAGAAATTGTCAGCGCTCCAAGAGTTGTCGGCCGTGTTTGTCCCCCCATGGTTCAAATAATATAGATGGTTGATTTACTATGTTTAGGCCTACTGCTCCGCGGATGGAGCATTCATTTGTGGGGTAGTGGTTCAAATGAGCTACTGATAATTCACATTCTACCGGGATATACTCTCCGGTTGGATCACGGATCTTGTTGAACAACAAGGCCCTTCTCGCGACAAATGAGGTCCTGGGAACTACTAACTCGGTTGCTCTCGGGACACCTGGAGATCACACGACGGAATTTGGGGCCACCACTCGCCACAGTGATTGCACGATAAATTTGGAGATAGTTGCGTCCAAGCCGCACCTCATTATCCTCCCTTGAATTTCTTACGCGCTTTCTGACCAGCTCCGAGGCCCAGGTATGCGCAATGGATAAGGAGCCTCGGCGGAGTCCCGTTTCCTTTGTACCTAACAGCTGGGGTATGCCGCAGTAACACGTTAGTATAGGAGTGGTTGTGCCCCGAATCAAGGCGTTTCTATTCGATACTCCGAGATCATGATCATATTCTCAGCTATTGTTAAGCCCTATTGGACATATTTTGTTACCGGGGAGTTGGCAATGATGACAACACATTGTGAGGCTGATGGATTTTCGTTCCAGCGTTCGTTGACATCCGAATCAACTTGAAGTATCACAGGAGCCGCCAGCATTTGAGTCGTCATTCTGTATCATGCTACATCCGCTTGTCCAGCCTGAACCTCAGATACATTCGGCATCAAACCAGTGTCCTGGCAGAGGATCCTCCATAATCATCGTGGGGGTGCGAATACCTATAGCCACCGGCCTATACGGACTACCAATTACCTCGTAGGCATGTATCTCCTGCTGCTACCCAGTTAACTAGTTACCAGTGACGATTATGTCCTCAATCGCAATATTTGTCTTCATGGCCTGGGTCATGAAATCTTATGTCGTCTTCTTATTCATTTCTTGTCCGAATATTGGCACACGTCTTGATCGACTTCACCTGATGGCAATGAGATTTCAGAAGAGTTATGTTACAATAGCCCTCTCAAAACCGTCCGATTTGGCACTCTCGCAATAACATATGGAAACCGCTACCACAATCCAGATGAGGCAAAGGGGTGAAAAGGAGCTAGCGAGGCATCAAAACAAGTTGGAGTTCTAGTTCTAGTTGGGCTACGTCTATTCTTATGTATTTAGTTACAGAGAAAATGGTGGAGCTCGGCCAGTCAACATTCATTTTCGTGCCTCCGAGTTAAAGCTAGTAAAAGTATGAGACTTGGGGACACCCACAATGCATCTGGAACTCAACTTACATACTTATTTCGATATCCGCCGTTGTAGAGCCGATATCACGAGTAGCAGCCTTAAATTCCGTCACACGATCTCCGAATGTTCCACGCATATTGACGGTCCCTGAGACCTCAGCGTCCGCAACGAACATCTTGATATTCAACATAACTCTCGACCCGATCAGAGAGAACACCCTGTCGTTCAATCAGTCATGAGTTCGCTCTCATCACTATCCCAGAGATACGCACGCGAGGGTAGGTCTAAACACAACAGATTAGTCGTTTATCTACCTAGACAACAGAAAGACGAACATAATCATCAATTCTGAGAGTGCTCGTGAATCTCGGGTAAGTGCTCCTATTACAATCTCAGGTATAATGACCACTGCCAGACGATGAGTGAAATCAAGGTAGGAAGCGCCACGCAGGTGGATTCACTGACAGAGAACGGCCAAGAACCAGAATACGCCATCTCGCAAGAATAGGCTCAAGATGGGTGCTTTCATATGGTTCCAGAATAGACAGCGATAGAGTGTCATCAGAAGCATGATGAATGACTGTTTCGGAGTTAGATCCCGAGTTTCGTCCTTGGTCTCAGTGGGGAAAGATATGAAAGACGCACTGCGATCACTGGTGGGATGCAATAGTAGAAAGAGAGCAGATGGGATCCACCGGCATAGGCTAGGGCTTGTTATATCCGAGCCGTGAATGATAATGAGATGGGAAGACATACTGCCGAGCTGAGGCCAACAGCCTACCAGGATGGACCTATTTGGTTTCGAGGTTGTCAGACGCGTGGCGTGGGCATATGCGGAATATTACCCGAAGTGATAATAAGCTATCAATTGCATCATTAGAACTGGAAATTAACTGGCATTCGAACCTACCGGGTGTCTTGGGCCCTATGGCTATCAATGTAATTGTGGTCCTATGGGGATTCTGATCAGATCTTGACAAACGCAAGTGACACTAATTCCTACACCGCGACGAATTCAGCTATATGGAATGAGAATTCCAGACGGTGGTCACCAAAGGGAGTTGACTCGTTTGAAGTAACACCACATACCTGATATGATAGCGATGAGGAACCACAATATCTTCCGGCTCTTCTCATATAAGATCCATACCCTGACGAATGTCGATCAATGAAATTGATCATCGCAATTCGGCCGTGGGCCTATATGCATACCGGAATGCGAGAATAGAATCGACCGTGCATATGAGAATACTTCCGGACAGTCCTTGGAACTGCGTGGTGTTATAAGCATGCCAAAGAACACTCGATAAAAGGTAAATTGTACCACAACGTATCTGTAGCATCTTCAGAGAATCCCATTAGGCCGCGCGAGCAAAAATCAAGCTCATTGTGCATACGACTACAAATCTAGAATTAGTCATCACCCCCAGACTCGGACGCAGGCAGCTCGACACACCTCGTTTGGCATAGTTGTATGTAACTCGTCTGGAACCCCACAACCCGAGTTAGTGCGAGTGTATTGCGGACTGAGGGAAGAGAATCCTACAGCTCAGGTTGACCCTAGACGAATAATGTTTATCATATTAGAAGAAATGGTTAAGAGAACGCTTACACCATGACTATTAGGGCGTAATATCGATTCTATAAATTCATTAATGTGTAAACGTGAGAAAGCTTCTGGCCAGACTACCCATATCTTCATCGATCGCAAATTAGATCCAGAGGTGCTGTAGTATTAGTACCTACATACAAGCAGCTTGTTAGGCTCCAGGGATTTCGCCATATCAGGTCCACCTAGTCGTGGTCAGCATGCGAGGAGCTTTAATATCATTATGGAGAATAAATACCTCCTGTTGAATGGTAATCATATGGTCGAAGCTACCCTTGGGTGGTCAGGTCGTATTACCAATGTTTGCAAATTTTAGATTTACATGACCAAGGTTGTGGCAACCACTGGATATATATTGGTGAGGGCAGTTGGCTAGCGACGATTCACGAAGGGTATGTACATACCTATGAGATAGTCGGTTGTGTGTGCGTCAGCAATATTTTGTAGAAAGATTGGGGTTGCAACAACCTGGCTCATTGGAAATTCTAACGGGGGAAAGACGCATGCCACTCTGCACTGGTGTTATAAGGAATATCTGGCAGGACATGAGCTCTATCCGCCGCGGGCATTCTCAACCATTGAGACCTGATCTCCGATGGATCCCGAGCATCAGCAAAATGATAAACTCTTGTTGATCTCACGTGCCTTATTCCTAGCACAGCACATCGTACGCATTCCGTATAAATATATCATGCGTGGTAGTAAAAGAGGCGAAAGAGGGACACCAGCAGCATGATCACTGATGCTTTGTGACATTCGGCCCAAGGGAGATATTGCCATATTTAGCGATTTCGACGGTGCTGGCCCAGTTAATAACAAGTCGACTCTGACCCCACATGAATACTGGTAGTGTCCTAAACCAAGTTTTGAATGAAATTAGCTGCATCGGCTCCTGTAAAGTGTGCCAGGAATCGCTCGGTGATCAGTGGACCACGATATCTTTGGCAGCCCAGGCAGCTTCTTCAAGTTCTCTATTCGAATCCCTTCTGTACGCATCCATAAACTGTGATGATCGTGTGGCAAACGTGCCAGAATGTAAGGTTCCGTCAGTAAAGGTTTGATAATTTCGAAGCATATTATTAGCTCCACGTATAATTAATTGTCAACAACGAAGTCGTATAGCGTTCTCCGGCAGCATCAATCAATTACCTCCAAAGGACAATCAATACGGCTCTCACCGCACTAGGCTTTCCCCCTCAACAGCGTTGATTCCATACTCTCATGATATCTCACCCATCCCTTGAATAGTCCAGCATTTGGGTGTCCCGGGCCCTCTGGGTGGTATAATACTTGTTCTGCTCCATCTAAAAACCTCACAACCCCCATCCTGATCCCGTGTTTCAGGTATTCCCCATCTGATCCATGAGCGGCCTGCTTCCCGTTGACTCGGATGCCAACAGCTGTTACAATGACACCAAAGTTCGTCTCGTGCCGTGGCGACGCATTGTCATGGAAGTAGCGGTGTTCTGGAATCAAAACGATAGTCAAGAGGACGGAGGGAAATTCTCGAAGCATTGAATGAAAATATCAAGCCCTGTCGAGCATGCTCCTATTTGATTGCTCCTACACACCACTGTATGCGAGAGGACGGGTCTGATTGAGAAGTTCGCCCCTCCGGATGTCCGGGACAGTTCGGTCCGGACTGACCTTTGCTCTCGTCCCCACCATCCAACAAGATGCCTGCCATACTGATTGACATCGTTGCAATTTTGAAAAATAAGGCACATGGCGCCCAATTGCTGCGTCATCGCCCTGTCGTCCTACTCTCCTGCCGCCTTGTCACCTTGTTGCGTTGTCTCCCTATCGCCCCATCGTGTTGTTGCGTCATCACCGGTCACCATCATTGACATCGCTCCGCTGCTGTCACTGGTGGTCGTTGTGTTGCTGCCTTACCCTGTTGTGTTGCCGCCTCGCCAGCACTGTCGCCTCGTTATGCGGTACCTCGTCAGTGCCATCACCTTACAGCATTGTTGCTTTGTCGGTATCGCCACCTCGCTGCACCATCGCCTCGTCAGTTCTGCTGCCTCGCTGTGTCGTCGCACGGTCGCACAGCACTGTTATTGGTTGTGCTAAAGTTTGTAGCAGCATAGTTGACGTACCTATCATTGAATGTGCTGACCACCATTCTCCAGCAGGGCTGCAATGTCGCCTGGTTATGGTTAGCGCATCACTCATTGAGGCCGGGTGCACTTACCGCGTCGTCCAGGATCCTGTTCAGCTCGCACCAGAGGTGGAGGGGGCAACGGGCAAGAAACGGAGAGCAAAACGGGGGGTAATCTGGACGTTGAAAAAACGAGGATGACGGAGAGCATCAACCGGAAATGAGGCTGCTGACCTATCTGACGCCCAGCAACCCACCATGCAATTTTGGACGGTGGGTGGTGGCAACCTGTTTCATACCTCACCTGATTGAAGCCCTTGGAGGTGATGAGAGGGGAGCGTCATGATTGACCGAGGTGGTCGCACTGGGGGATGAGGAAACGGCTGCAAATTCGATTGCACCGAGGAGCCTACAACTACCCTTAGTGTCGAATGAACGAGAAATCACACCACCGTAAGCTGCGGGCAAGAACTAGTGACCCACGATTACATGAACACTTGAAGACGTTGTTTCCCGGAAGGACGCTGGGCTGGATTTAACCAATATTGTGCGATACCGCAGGTCTTCACCTTTGTATATGTAGACGAGTTGATAAGATAACACGCCTTGCTAACAACCCCGATTCCGGGATCCGAACATTGAATCATTGGTGGTTCTATACCCTACCAGTGGCGCTCAGAAACACACCAGACGGCATGCAAAGGGAACCATTCGGACTCGACAATCAGAGTCTCGTACCGTAAATACACGTTACCTGAGGCACTCCATACGCATTTTGTAAAAATATATTATGCGTGGTAGTAAAAAGGGAAAAAAAGGCCAGCATCGCAATAGTAGTGTCGCGTGCCGCGCGCAGGTGCCATAAGGGCAGTAAGTGATGGTAGACGAGCAATCGGTAGTAGAAGGGCGTAGATCATCGTCGCTATCCGTAAAACACGTGTAGATATGTTGGGTAGATAAGTATCATGCTTTTGATTTCGCGATCTGCCCAGAGACGGGTGCAGGATCTGCTCGTGGAGAACCTTGGCCGCTGCCACCTGCCGCCGCCGTCAACATCACGGCCAGGAGAACGGAAGGGGACACACCATAGGAAATATGTGCTCGTTCCCCCCCACGACGCACCCCATCACGACGGGCTTCGCCCCGTCGTACTCGAGGAACTCCTTCATTTTCGCCGGGAGCCCCTCGGCGTTGCTGCACTTGATGGCATGCACGCCCATCGACTTGGTTAGGAGCATAAAGTCGGGATTCACCATCGTCGTGTGCGAGTACCGCGCCTCGTAGAACGGATCTACATCAAATTGAGGTTAGGTCTAGTTTCACCTGCTAAGCGAGAGGGGCACTGACCTTGCCACTGCATGATCATGCCTAACATGGGCCCGGGACGCCCAGAGGCCGCGATTTTGAATGCTTCGTTGATGCGGCACGGCGGTTCTGAGATATCTTTAATCATCAAATCTTCAACCATGAATGCATCATGTTCCATTTTGTGCAACTTCTGGAGATGCCGACGATATGAGCATCGACGGGGTATACGTACCTACCCTGTGGCCGTCCCGTCATCCTGTTGTGCCGTGACACCGTCCGTGATTAGGTTTAAAAATTCGAGGCATTGCGCACGATTACCGGGGGAAAAAAGAGATGGTGGAGGTAGTGTGAGGTTCTGCGAGGCTGCACAACAGCCAGGTTGGGGCGGAGTTTAAATAAACCCTGTCCTGGATTCAGATGAGGCTCGAAGTGGTATGAACGCTTGTCTGACGCCTCCCATCGCGTACCCCGATTTCACCCATGGATGTCGACCGCTCCGCTGTGCGTGGCCTGGATTACTGTCCCCCACCCAATGGACTCGGCAGCTGCTCCAGATATGTGATGGTAGGACTTATTACCTCACTTCCTCCAATCGCCCCACAGATTCCCCAGTTTCAAGGTCGTAGTTGTACTATTCTCGTGGCTACGTTGACTCGATTCTTGCTTTTCAGTGAGTATCCAGGCTGGCCATTACCTACAGCAGGGAGTCGTGAGCTTTTTCCGCGGGCGACGTGTGGATTTTGTATGAGAAGAGCCGAAAACTGCTGTGGTTTCTCATTGCTCCGATATCGGGTATGCGCGATTGCGCATTTCAAATTTCCTTAACGTCAGCATGTTGATATCCCTCCTTGCACAGCGAAGTTCATAGCCATGTACAGCGCCATTATGTCCTGTATTCCCGAAACTTACGTTCCATCATAGGACTGTACTCGCAGTAATGATTGTGACCTCAGTCGCAAGTAGGTTCGAGGGCCCATGCAGCCTGTAGCTGTATTAATAGGCTTTCCCCACCTCGGGTAAGAATATCGTCTCCCTAGTAGCCGTTTGGTAGTACTATCTGACAGCCATATATCCTACGACACCAACTCACCCAACAGCCACTCAACTCGTGATTTAGGCGTCACAAAATCCAGGCTCATCCCGCGTGTTTCTATATTATTACAACTCACAGTGCGTCCTTCCCCAGTCCAACACGAGAAACGAATCGGGCTTGATAAACCCAATCCTTAATCTTATTCTCTCATCATGTTTGTAATGACCGTCTATCGTCGTTTATTCTGGAACAACCGAATGCCCCGGACACCGATAGTATCTGTAGCCTATCATTACGGGACGGTCTCTTCCGGTTCCTCGCTACCCACCATCAGTCAAGATTTCCTCCCGTACCATTCTAATCTTACCCGCTGGTAGTGATGACCATACCTGACACTGTAACAACAGTGTTCGCTCAGGCTAAGAGTTTGCCAGCGCTCCAAGAGTTGTTGGTCGTGTTCGCCCCCCCCCCCCCCCCCCCCCCCGTGGTTCAAATAATATAGATGGCTGATTTACTATGTTTAGGCCCACTGTTGCGCGGGTAGAGCATTCATTTGTGGGGTAGCGGTTCAAATGAGCTACTGATAATTCACATTCTGCCAGGATATACTCTCTGGTTAGATCGCGGGTCTTGTTGAACATCAAGGCCCTTCTCGCGACAAATGAGGTCCTGGGAACTGCCAACTCGGTTGCGCTTGGGTGATTTGGAGATCACACGATGGAATTTAGGACTGCCCTCGCCACAGTGATTGCACGATAGATCTGGAAATAGGTGTGTCCGAGCTGCGCCTCATTATCTTCCCTTGAATTTCTTACGCGCTTTCTGACCAGTTCCGAGGCCTGGGTATGCGTAATGGATAAGGAGCCCTGGCGGAGTCCCATTTCCTTTGTACCTAACAGCTGGGGTATGTCGCAGCAACACGTTGATATAGGAGTGGAGGTGCCCAGAATCGAGACGTTTCTATTCGACGCTCCGAGACCATGTTCTTAGGTATTGTTAAGCCCTACTGGATATAATTTGTTACCGAGGAGCTGGCAACCACATTGTAAAACTGATGGTTTTCCGTTCCGGCGTTCGCTCACATTCGAATCAACTTGAAGTACCACAGGAGCCGCCGGCATGAGTCGCTGTTCTGTATCATGCTACATCTGAGCCCCAGATATATTATTAAACCGGTGCCCTGGCGGAAGATCCTCCATAATCATCGTGGGGGTGCGAATATCTATAGCCACTGGCATATGCGGACTACCAATTACCTCGTAGGCATGTCTTTCCTGCTACTCCCCGGTTACCAGCGACGATTTTGTCCTCAATCACAACGTTTGTCTGACTTGACCTTGGTCATAAAATCTTATGTTGCCATCCCCTTATTTATTTCTTGTATTGGCACACACTCCGGCCGACTTTACCTAATGACAATGAAGTTTCAGAGGGGTTATATTACAATAGTAGCCCTCTCAAAAGTGTCTGATTCAGCACTTTTATAATGACATGGAAACCGCCGCAACCGCAATCCAGATGGGGCGGAAAGGGGTGGAAAGGAGCTAGCGAGGCATCGAAAAAATTTGTAATCCTAGTTCTAGTTGGGCTACCATGGCCACTGCACATCTATGCTAATTTATCTAATTACAGAGAAAATGGTGAAACTTGGCCAGTTAACATTCATTCTCGCGCCCGCGAGCCGGAGCTAGTAAGAGCATGAGACTTGGGGGCACCCGCAATGCATCTGGAAATCAGCTTACTTATTAGAGCCGATATCACGGGTAGCAGCCTTAAATTCCGTCACACGATCTCCGAATGTTCCACGCGTATTGGTGGTCCCTAAGTCCTCAGTGTTCACGAGGAACATCTTGATATTCAATAAAACTCTCGATCCAATCAGACAGAACACCCTGTTGTTCAATCAGTCACGGGTTTGTTCTTATTGCTATCCTGGAGATACGCACGCGAGGGTAGGTCTAAACACAACAAATTAGTTGTTTATGCTACCCAGACAACTCGAGGACGAACGAAATCATCAATTGTGAGAGTGCTCGTGAATCCTGGGTAAGTGCTCCTGTTACGATCTCAGGTACAATGACCACTGCCAGATCACGAGTGAGATCAAGGTGAAAAGCACCACACAGGTGATTGTACTGACAGAGAACGGCCAAGAACCAGAATATGCCATCTCGCAAGAATAGGCTGAAGATCGGTGTCTTCATATGGTTCCGGAACAGACAGCGATAGAGTGTCATTAGAAGCATGATGAATGACTGTTCCGGAGTGAGATCTTGAGTTTCGTACTTAGTCTCAGTGGGGAAAGATATGAAAGACGCACTGCGATGACCGGTGGGATGGAATAGTAGAAGGATGACAGGTGGGATCCACCGACATAGGCTAGGACTTGTTATATCCGAGCCGTGAACGATAATGGGATGGAAAGACGTACCGCCGGGCTGAGGCCAACAGCCTACCAAAATGGGCCTATTTGGTTCGAGGTCATTAGACGCGTGGTGTAGGCATATGTAGAATATTACCCAAGGTGATAATAAGCTATCGATTGCATCATTAGAGCCGGAAATTAATTGGCATTCGAACCTACTAGGTGTTCTGGGGCCTAGGGCTATCAATGTAATTGTGGTCCTATGGGGATTCTGATCAGATCTTGACAAACGCAAGTGACACTAATTCCTACACCGCGATGAATTCAGCTATATGGAATGAGAATTCCAGACGGTGTTCATGAAAAGAAGTTGACTCATTCAAAGTAACACCACATACCTGATATGATAACGACGAGAAACCACAATATCTTCCGGCTCTTCTCATATAAGATCCATACCCTGACGAATGTCAATCAATGAAATTGATCATCGCAATTTGGCTGTGGGCCTATATGCATACCGGAATGCGAGAATAGAATCGACGGTGCATATGAGAATACTTCCGGACAGTCCTTGGAACTGCGTGGTGTTATGAGCACGCCAAAGAACACTCGATAAAAGATAAACTGTACCACAACGTATCTGTAGCATCTTCAGAGAATCCCATTAGGCCGCGCGAGCAAAAATCAGGTTCATTGTGCATACGACTACAAATCCTGTTTTAGTTATCGCCCCTCAGACTCAAACGTAGACAGTTTGACACACCTCGTTTGCCACAGTCGTATGGAACATGTCTGGAACCCCACAACCTGAATTAGTGCGAGTGTGTTGCGGATTGGGGGAAGAGGATCCTACAGCTCAAGTTGACCCTAGACGAATTATGCTTGTCACATATTAGAAGAAATGATTTGAGGGAGAGCTTACACCATGACTATTAAGGTGCAATATCGATTCTATAAATCCATTAGTGTGTAAACGTGAGGAAGCTTCTGGCCGGACTACCCATATCTTTATCGATCGCATATTAGATCCAGAGGTGTTGTAGTATTGGTACCTACATATAAGCAACTCGTGAAGTTCCAGGGATTTCGCCATATCAGGTCCACCTAGTCGCGGTCAGCATGCGAGGAACTTCAATATTATGAAGAATGAATACCTCCTGTTGGATGGTAATGATATGGTCGAAGCTATCCTTGGGTGGTCAGGTCGTATTGCCAATATTTGCAAATTTTAGATTTACATGACTAAGGTTGCGGCAACCACTGGATATATTGATGAGGGTAGTTGGTTAGTGACAAGGGGTATGTACATACCTATGAGACAGTTGGTTGCGCGTGTGTCAGCAAGTTCTTGTAGAAGGGCTGCTTGAAATTGGCTCATTGGAAATTTTGACGGGGGAAAAGACGCATACCACTCCGATGCACTGGTGTTATAAGGAAAATCTGGCGGGACATGAGCTATATCCGCCGCGGGCATTCTCAACCATTTGAGACTTGATCTCTAATGGATCCCGAGCATCAGCAAAATGATGAAATCTTGCTGATCTCACTTGATTTATTCCTAGCACAGGACACTCCGTACGCATTCCGTATAAATATATCATGCGTGGTAGTAAGAGAGGCAGCGTGCCAATCACTGATGCTTTGTGGCGTCTGGCCCAAAAGAGATATTGCCATATGTAGCGGTGCTGCCATGGCCTAACCGATGACAGGTCGACTCTGACTCTACATGAACACTGGTACAGTGTCCTAAACTAAGTTTTGAATGAAATTAGCCGCATCGGGCTCCCTACGTAAAATTGTGCCAGGAATCACTCGGTGACCAGTAGACCACAAATATCTTCGGTAGCCCAGGTAGCTTTCTGTACACATCCATAAACTGTGATGATCGTGTGGCAAACGTGCCAGGATGTAGAGTTCCATCTCGATAATTTCGGGGTATATTATTAGCTCCACGTATAATTAATTGTCAACAACGATGTCGCATAGTGTTCTCCGGCAGCATCAATCAATTGCCTCCCAAGGACAATCAGTAAAGCTTTCACCACACTAGGCTTCCCGGGCCCCCCCAACAACGTTGATTCCATACTCTCATAAGATCTTACGCATCCCTTGAATAGTCCAGCATTTGGGTGTTCCGGGCCCTCTGGGTGGTATAATACTTGTTCTGTTCCATCTAAAAACCTCACGACCCCCATCCTGATCCTGTGTTTCAGGTATTCCCCATCTGATCCATGGGCAGCCTGCTTCCCGTTGACTCGGATGCCAACAGTTGTTACAATGACACCAAAGTTCGTCTCGTGCCTTGACATCCCTTTCGGCATTTTGCTAGCAGAAAATGCATCGCTCTCCTGCTTGAGTCGTGGCACTATCATGATCATAGATATAATGTGCCTTTCCTGGGTAATGTTTTGTGAGGATATTCATTGGACGGCCACGCCTCATCACCCTCCCCTGACTTTCTTACACGTTTTTTTGGCTAGTTCCGTGGTAACAAAGCAGCCCTAGCAGAGCCCAGTTTTCTTCATACTCGACAACTGGGGTGTGCCGTGGCGACGCATTGTTATGGGAGTAGCGGTGTTCTGGAATCAAAACGATAGTCAAGAGGACGGAGGGAAATTCTCGAAGCATTGAATGAAAATATCAAGCCCTGTCGAGCATGCTCCTATTTGATTGCTCCTACACACCACTGTATGCGAGAGGACGGGCCTGAATTGAGAAGTCGCCCCTCCGGATGCCCGGGACAGTTCGGTCCGGACTGACCAACAAGATGCCTGCCGCGGCACAGTCGCTGATTGACATCGTTGCAATTTTGAAAAATATGGCACATGGCGCCCAACTGCTGCGCCATTGCCCTGTCGTCCCACTCTCCTGTCGCCTCATTGCTTCGTCACCCTGTCGCCTTGTTCCGTTGTCTCCCTATTGCCCCATCGTGTTGTTGCTGGTAGTCGCTGTGTTGTTGCCTTACCCTGTTGTGTTGCCGCCTCGCCAGCACTGTCGCCTCGTTATGCGGTGCCTCGTCAGTGCCATCACCTTACAACATTGTTGCTTTGTCGGTGTCGCTACCTTGCTGCGCCGTCGTCTCGTCAGTGCTACTGCCCGTTGGATCGTCGCACAGTCGCACTGCACCGTTATTGGTTGTGCTAAAGTTCGGGGCAGCTAGTTCCTATCATTGAACGGGCTGACCACTGGTTATGGTTAGCGCATCCACTCATCGAGGCTAGGTGCACCTAGCGCATCGCCCAGGATCCTGTTCAGCTCGCACCAGAGGTGGAGGGGGCAACGGGCAAGAAAAGGGGAGTAAAACGGGGAGTAATGTGGACGTCGAACAAACGAGGATGATGGAGAGCATCAACCTTAGATTCGAGAGTCAGAACGCGACTGGCTGACGCCGGCAAACTGAACTCCAGAGAGAAACGAGAGCGCTGACCTATCTGGCGCCCAGCAACCCACCATGCGAATTTGGACGGTGGGTGGCGGCGACCTGTTCTATACCTCACCCGATTGA